>JAFBJU010001032.1:143235-354638 GCA_016785305.1 Colistium nudipinnis
TCCCCCCCCCCCCCCCCCCCCCCCCCCCAACAAGTCTTAACATGAAATGAACCTCGAGGCTTTTCATTTTCGGAGCGCTCAGCGAAGGCATCCCAGTCACAGGAGCATCCTCAGGATTGGCTCTCTGCAGGTGAAGCTGCAGAGGCCAGATGACACCACGGTTTTCCCCCCAACCAGGCCATCTGTCAGATTTGGCTTCTGACTGCCAATCCCCCCTCGTTCTCCCCCCCTCCAGGAGTTTGTTCACTCGCCCAGATTGTTAATTCCTTGCTGGAATATTTTTCTTTTAAACTTAAAATCAAAGAATAATGAGAAAAACAAAAAAAAACATCAAATTCAATTTGTGACCTAAACGTGTTTTGTTTTTTTTGCTTCTCTGGATTTAAAGATGCTTTTCCATGGCAACATGAGTTTTTTTGTTGTTGATGCCTTCAGGTTAATGCTATTTGAAAGGCGCAGTAGTCGTATTTCACATTGCTCCTGCTATCCATCGGATTTTGGCTCGCCTCCATTTATTTTAAGACGTGGGATGTCATTGAGCACCGCTGGAAGGTGGACAGGTCAAACTCGGCCCCAATTAAAAATAACTCTGGGCTGCTGGGTAATAATGTGGCATTAAGAGACTTAAGCTGGATTTCGTTTTTATTACTTACTGTACTGGAGTGCTCATGCAGGGAGGGAAGAAACATTTTATATTTGAACCCTGTTTTAAAAGGCACTAAATGTGCATTATTTTTTTTACAGAAGTTGAGTTCATTTCCAAAGGTATTTTTTGTTCAACTGTAATAGAAAGCTGAGAAAAACCTGAAATATTCACTTTTGAGTGGCTGAAAATATATGCATATTCTGTATGTTTAACTACTTTGACGTTAAAAAAGTGTCAATAAGTGTTAACATTTCTCAAATATTTAAATCATTCATTTCAAATAAAAAAACTATGCTAATAAATTGTGTTTGAGCTTTGCCAGATGACTGATTAAAGTGACAAAAAAAACCCACTAAAATATAAATTCCTGTATTCAGTCTCATCTTTGCAGATCTGTTCTTGATCTGAAGTCTTCTCAAACATCTTGGAATTTTTACTTGAAGGCAAATTCTCTAAATTTAGATGTTTTCTTTTTTTTACACTTCAGTCAAATTAAAAACAGACTTTTAAATTAACCTTCAGGCCTCGTCATGCAGATGTGGATTTCTTTCAGTCTTGACCTCCACCACGCTTCAAAATCTGAAGTCCCAGCAGAGATCTGAGAGTTGCATTTTTTTTAATAATTAATCATAGTGCAATCTCGATATCGATCGATCACAACGACGATCAGTTATGTGTGACGGTGAAGGACCGGCTATGGTCGTCTATACATTTTCCACATGGATTATCCCTGAATCAGTTGGCCTGCAGGGATAATTAGGCCCAGGAGGATATCGGTGAATTGACAGATTGATTATTTTGTCAATGGGCAGCGGAGCACATCGGCTTTTTATTTCCACCGAGAGCTCTCACCCTTGAGGTGTTCAAGTCAGAGCTGTCAGGTGTGTGGGGAGAAGAGGGGTGGGAGGGGAAAAAACCACAAACATTCTGCAAGTGGGATTATATGCGTATCTGGGTTTATTCACTCATTCATGCTTTCATCCCGTCAGGGCTGCAGGATGTTCACCTCAGTGAAGGCCTTCGACGGGCAGCAGTTCTCCACCCTGAAGAGGCAGTGCCTGCAGAGCGGCCTGCTCTTTGAGGACCCTCGATTCCCCGCCATGGACGACTCGCTCTTCATCCAGGGCAACAGGATCGGACGCGTGGTGTGGAAGAGGCCCCGGGTGAGTGGGTCGAATGGTCAAAAGGACATGACAACGTTTTATACCACCATGTTTCAACAGCGATTTGACAGATTGTGGCACTTTTCCGCCTAACACCATCATCATTAAACATTCAATTTAATGAGCATAAATGATCCTTTAAAATGAAAGAGTTGGCAAAGTTTGTGTTTTAAATCAAAATGACAAATATATTCATTATAAATAAGAGGACTGGATAAGATCTACGGTCTACCAGGGGCTGATCTATAGATGGATGGAAATTTTCTCTTCTGGGGTGGCCCCCATCTTTCATTTCTGCCATTATAAAAGCTTTTCAAGATTTCTATCGGCATAAACCAAACCGCGCTGTTGCGGCGCCTGTGTGTCTCTGGCTCACGATGCCAGACGCAGGAGCCTCAGGATTGGAGCCGTTCTCCTCCTCGCTCAGGCTGCAGGCTGAGGTTCTGGATGGAGTAACCTCCTTCTGCCTGCGTGCTGCCGTCGCCGCCGTGGCGACAGCCAACGTGCATCGCCATGGAAACTGGGTCACGCAGATTATATGTTCTGGCCTGCGCTGATATCAGTCATGCAGACGGGAAAACTGAGGGGGAGAAAGTAAAAAAAGAAGGAGGAGCTGCCCTTTTATTTAGTCAGGACAGGATTTGTGTCACTCGGCCACATTTTAAATCTGAATTTTCCAAAATATTTTTATTAATTATCTTTCCTGTGTTTTTTTTTTGTAAAAGCTGTTGTGAGAAACTCTTTCCTTTGTTTTTAATTGTTTTATTATTCCTTTATGTGGAGGAAAACATTTGAACCCAAAGACCCTGAGAACTAAAGTCCAGCGCTGCTGGTTCATTTTCCCTGGAAACCTCAACACGTGCTGCGTCGTTTCTTCCTCTTCCTTCTAATGGTTGTTGAAAGTTTATTGCCGATGCAGAGTGCATGATAATGAAGTCAAACGTCTGCTTAGAGACAAAGAGAATTAAATGTTAAGAAGGATCAACATTTAATGAAGTTCCTGACAGTATGGGATAAAACGGAGTTAGATTGGAACGAAAACATTGCTCCTTTCCTATTTCAACATACTGTAAAAACCCCATCCGGAGCAAAATTAATGAATTAAAAATTAATAAATCATAATCTGTCAAAAATCCTTCATTTTCAGTCAAATCTCCATCAGTGGATTCAACTAAATGGTTTTCAGAAAACGTGTAGCTCATTTCCTGTGGCCACAAATGGTGCTGCTGGGAAATAAGGAGCTCATGCTGTGATTAGTGGGAGTACACAATGAAAAGAAGATGTATGGAGACGATTCTGGTTATTATCCAAATGGAGACAGATCATTTTTCGCTCATCATTTTCGGCTGCGAAATAAAATTAAAGCAACATAGCAGCAAGAAAAAAGTGAAAATAAAAAAACACACATCACAATGATCCTTAGTCACGAACAGCTGGACTACAATGGATTTATTTATTATTCATATTTTTGGTTTTCTGATGGCTGGGGTGTGTGTGTGTGTGTGGCTAATGGATGGAGCTGAGAAGGACTGTATAGCAGTTTTTTTTTGTTTTTTTGAAAAGCTTCTCAGTGGCAGGGTAAATGATCGGTCTGTGCTCCGCCACAATATTCACATTACTCCAGTGTCTGCAGGGCCGGGCCCCGATCGATACTCTATTACTCTCCTCATCCAGCCAATCCCTGGACATCAGGCCACCACAGGGAGCCCGCAGACTCTCACAATCGATGCCGTTGCGGAAAGGGAGAGAGGAAAAAAAAAAGAAAAAAAACAAACAAACAAAAAAAACGTGATTGGAGATCTTAACTGTGGCACCGGTCAGACACAGTTACACAAAACGACATCCGAGGAGTGTGTGCGTGTGTGCGTGTGTGTAAGGTGAGAGGCACTGCACTGCAGTGGCCTTCCATTCAAAGTTTGCTTTTGCAGCATTCAGCTTTGCACAGTCAGCAAATCACTGGCCTTGGTTGTCTCCTGTGTGTGTGTGTGTGTGTGTGTGGGCATGTGCATGCTTTTTGGCACACTATTATTTGTATGTGCTGTGATTTGCAGCCGAGATGTTGAGCTTGAGTATATTGGAGCGTCACGTAGGGTATATTATTATTGTAGGACTACAGGCGGTTATTATTTATATACTTCTATGTTGTTGTTTGGATAGCTGGGGTGTTTTTTTTTTGCTTAAAAAATGAAACGATTTATTTTTATTTTTAATTAAATAGAACAAAAGGGAAACCAGACATCCATCGGTTGTATATTATATCATCATAAATAATATAATACATACATACATTTATGACAATTAAATAAGCTCCACTCATCATATTGATTTCTCCAGCTGGTAATTGCCAGTTGCTGTGTGTGTGTGTGTGTGTGTGTCACAGGAGTAAAACGCTCACACGCACCATCGCTCTGATTCTTTTACTTTTCTGTAACCCCAGTTGAGAGAGTAAAGATAAAGAGCTGTTAAGTGGTGCTGGACTTTTTCCGTCGTGTGTCGAGTAATGGCTGAGGTGCACATCGACCCGTCGAACCCATAAAGCAGAGGGCAAAAAAACAAAAAAAACAGGCCCAGTGTTACACTCACTGCAGTTTATATGCTAATATGTAAAAAAAATAATAATAATCAGAACCCTAAGTGTCATGCAGTTTGTGGGGGGTGCGTCAAGTACAACTTTTCAACAGGTGTTATATTTTACAGATTCAGCATTTTTTTTATTCTTCATTTCTTTTTATGGTTTAGCATTTTAGCCATTTTTTTTTTTTTAAATCACACATTTTCAAACCCACAATATTCAAGGTGACCAGAGAGTCTGTTTCTTTGGAGGAAATGTTTCCCTCTGCTCACTATTTGGCAAACAGCCATTGTGGAATTGCACTGGCCTTTTTTTTTTTGTCGAGCCAAATGCAATTTAAACCCTATTTTAAAACGATTCAATCTGCCACTGACCTTTAATTTATCGAATAATGATATAGCACAGCAGCTGCCAAATATATTTTTTTATGACCCAAATGAATGAGTCCCATAAACTATATTTGGATTTCATTCAAAAAACCAAGCCAAGAAATAAATTCAGTTGGAAGTGCAGCTTTTCCTTTTAGCACCTCCAATCTGTTTAAATTAAGAATTAAGAATGAATTCTTAAATTCTTTCAACATATTGTGGACTGCATGAAAAACGACATGACGTGACAGGTGAAGGCAAACAGAGACAATCAGGACACACACTTTTTATCCACCCAGAGAGAAGGAGCCACAGGTGTGACTAAAAAAGACACAGGTGACACAAGATGAGGGGGCGGGGCAGAAAATCACACAGGAAGTAAATCCACACACAGGCGCACAGAAGGAGAGAAGGTACAAAATAAAACAGGAAGTAGGCCAAAAACTGAAATTTACAGGCAAAAAAAACAACAACAAAATGTTCTTCATAAGATGAACTCAGTGATGAATTAAAAGTATTTTTTTTTTGTCTACGCATTTGCGGCCTATTGATGCTGATGTGTGTGGCCATTGTGTGTCGACAGAGTACGACGTGTGTCTCTGTAAATGGCCAGTTTCAGTCTGTGGCCTGTAGTAATCATCCCACACATTATCACAGGAGCCACAGGAAGTCTGACTGTGTTTGTGTGTGTGTGTGTGCGTGCGCGTTTGCGTCGCACAGTGGATGTTTTTGAGGGTGTATGAGTCAGGTGCACATGGAGGAGAGAAGGCCGTCCAGCTCCATGTTGCTTGATGGCAGCCACAGGAAATCGGATTTCACCAAAATCACACTCAGGTTATACATCGTGAATATGATACACGTGGGCGTCTGAAAGGACAGATGGTCTTCACTGTGGCGTTATTTAATTTTGTTTTTCACGCTACACATAATGCACAATCATCACAATCCCATTTTAGACCAGTGGCGCAAAATAAACTGTCAAATGATCTCGTTTGATGATACTACTACTTTCTACTTCACTATAAACCAGACCCCCCTTCGTTTTTGTCCATTTTTGACATTTGGCATGTCGTGTGTGTGTGTGTGTGTGTGTCTTCTGTAGGAGCTGTGCGAGGACCCTCACCTGTTTGTGGATGGCATCAGCGCCCACGACCTCCATCAGGGGCAACTGGGGAACTGCTGGTTCGTGGCTGCGTGCTCCAGTCTGGCCTCCAGAGAGTCGCTGTGGCAAAAAGTAAGTCCACGTGTACATGCCCGCCTGTGTGTGTGTACATACAAGCGCGCGCGTGTGTGTGTGTGTGTGTGTGTTCGCCTATCCTCTCTGTTTTTGAGATCTTGCTGTTCTCGTATGAATCTCATGGGTTTGTGGACCTGAGGCACTACCACACAAAACACAACACTTCCCCGAGCTCCTCCTCATGTCCATCATCATCATCGTATAAGCTGCGTCATATTGATAATATAGTGTTATCTAAAATGTTTTTTTTGGCATCGAGCTCGTTAGAGGAAACCAAGTGATTACTGAGCTTTAATGGGATTGGAAACAAGATGCCTCGGCCTGTTGTAGTGAGACTCTGGCTGATGACAGAACGCTCATATGGACCTGCTTAAGTGGCCCTTTCCTCTCCATTTACTATCTGTGTTTTATTAAGCACCAGCACACATAGTTGCACGCATTTAAATATAAGTAAATACAATTGCCGAGTGAAGTTACTATTCTGGTATTTTATTCATCGCCAACAGTAATAACTGTTTTACCAGCATAGCAATTAGAAGTTTGGAGAAAATATCTGCCCAAACCGGATGTAAAAGCAACATTACAGTGACAAGCCTTAGTGTATGTCAATTTAAAGATATATACTGTATATATATTTGTTTTTGCGTTTTCCACATCAATAATCTGGCGCGCAAAAACACATTTGTCAAAAAAAAACGTGTAATTCTAACGCTAACCTGCCTGGATTAGACTTTGATATAAAATGGGTGATGAATATCTGATTTTATCTGGCAATTTTGTTATGTATTTTTTTTCGAAAATGAAAAGCATGGCACACTTGGCAACCGGGCGTCGCTTCCTCTGAAAGCAGAACAAGTTCTGGTACAAGTCTCCCAGGGAGAGACGACTGTCCCCAGTGGAGCCCAGTGCTGGAGCTTCAAAACATTATTATTTTCTCTTTGGTTCATTTGAATGAACTGCAACCAAAACTCCAAAGATAATATCATGTTATATTATGCTATTTCTTTTTCCTTGTCTCTTAGCACAGTATAAGTTTAAAATATAGATGACATTACATGATGGTTGTTTATTATCAGTTTATAATAACACCATCAGACGATGTGATCTAAAGGACACATCACACTCAATAATGATTTATATTTTCGTATTTGAGGCTGGAGTCTAAACCAATGTAAATGACACTCCTGCGACTGTGCAGTGTTGGAGTCCCAAAGGAAGTGGTCACAGATCAGATATATGACGGGTGGCGAGTTCAGGTGAAGTAAGTTTTTGTTTATTTCGTATTCTCTCGCTTGGCCGCTTTGTCCCCTGTTTCCGAGGGGAGGAGGGGGAGGAGGAGAGCTGGAATCCCCAGGCCGCCGCTCTGTTTGTCGGGGTCACCATGCAAGACGGTGACGGATGACGTCTGCATGTCCGGGGAATTCAGACACACACACACGCGGCCACGCTGAGGTTATGCGTTGTCTTACGCGGGATTTCGTTTCTAGACTCTGGGTGTTTGTCGCACAGGAGGACGCCTGGCACACAAACACACACAGAATGATTTATACTTTGACAAAATCCAAAGGGACCGACTTCTTGGTTTAATTGGATTTATTGGGATCTGGTTTGATTTATGCCCCTGTGTCACAGCATACAAAGGTACAAAGGAACCCTCAAAGCTTTGCCAGTACAAAGGTTACAAAATCCAAAGTTCTGCTGCAAAAAGGAAAGTTTGGTTCAGACGCTACATTGTTACAATCTCACAGGAAATGACAGAAGAAGAGTTTGTCGAAAACGCATGTCCAGGTTTTGAGATCTCTTAATTGTCCACCTTGAAGGTGATGGAGCAGTCCACGCTCTCCGGGCTGCATCCTTCCGCAAAGGCAAACAGGAAGTACATGACCTTCCTGACCTTGGCCATCTCGGCGATCCTCTCGCCGAACTCGTGCGCGTCCGCCTCGTAGCACTGGACGGGGGCGTCGCCCCGGTCTGGCGACCTCCAGAAGACGCCGGCGGGCTCCAGCAGCTGGCGCGTCATCAGGTGGGTGAGGTCCGGCGTCCACAGCTGCGAGGTGGCCGTGACGGTGAGGTGGCCGGCCCGCGGCAGCCGCACGTGCCAGTGGGAGAACCGCAAGGCCTGCTGGGAGAAGTCCAGGCGGTACACGGCCTCGTTGGGCCTCAGCAGCCGCTCGCCGTCCTGCCTCTTCTGGCCTCGCTGCTGCAGCGACTGCACCCGCAGGCGCATCACCTCCGTCAGCTGCGTGTCGGGGCGGAAGGGCTGCAGCAGCTCCTGGGACATGATCACACGGCGGACTGCGAAAAGTTTGATTCCCTCCAAAAAAAAAAAAAAACCCAAAAAAACAAAAATCTAATCTGGAGTAAAAATGCACAGCTTCTCTCTCTCTCTCTCTCTCTCCCTCTTCGCCCTCTACTCTCGCCTGCAGGCTGGTAGCGTCTGCATGTCTGCGTGAGATGGATGGAGGAGGAGGAGGAGGGTGGAGACGGAGTACAGATGAGCTTCAGGTGCTAGGCAACCGGGGCTCTAATGACATTTGCAAAACAAAAAAAAAAAAAACGTTGCACTCCAGGGGGAGCTGAGCCTGATTCTGTTTGTCACACACTTTTTGTTTGGTCTCTCCTGCGTTTCCATGGTAACGGGGTTTTTTTTTTTTTTTTTTTTTTTTTTTTTTAGTACCTGCGGGCGTATTAACAAGGCCCGAGAGTGATCGGCTTCAAAACAGTCGCGCTTAACGTGAGGTGGCCCCTTGGTGTTTGAGGTGAGACGTGTTGAAAGTCAGAATTAAGATGCTTCCTGAAAAGCGGATTTTTTTTTTTTTTTTTTACCGTCTCTCACAACTCGACACAAAGATTGTGTCCGCAAGGATTACACCAAACGACTCCGGTTGTTTCTGTGTCACAGTGATTTGTTTATTTCTTTCTGGGTTTCTCCTCCTCCTCCTCCTGCTTGTCAAGGAGCAGATTGTCTACATCAGCTGAGTGTCGCCCCCCCCCCCCCCCCCCCGCTGGGAGGTGTGACACATCAGCTGAGTGTCGCCCCCCCCCCCTCCCCCCCGCTGGGAGGTGTGACAGGAAGCCCGCTTCAGTTAGCGCTCGTCCTGACATCTCCCAGGACTCCCGCTGGAAAGCGTGTCACTCATTTATTTATTTATTTTTATTATTGCCGAGGCGCCGCCGGGTCCTTCGCAGGTCGGATGCTCTGTTATCGCACCGCGTCCCGGTGATCTCCGGAGGATGTCATCGCCGCGCTTCATTTCACAGAGAAATCACAACGCCATAAAGTGCAGAAAGTACAAATTCATTCTCGTAGTATCTACTATTTGTAAGTACTTGTACTAACATCACAAAAAGGTACAAGTACTTTAAATTATTATCGTCTCTTTTATTTCTTAGACTACCAACAAGGTTTTTATAATAATATAATAATACAATACGGTATATAATATATATATATATATTGTTTTATTATGATGAACCCCCATAGTACGTATATGAAAGTTCCGATACCTTTGAGCATGTATTTTGAGGCTTTATATGAATAACTATAATGAACTAAATGGAGGCTACTGAAACACACACACACACACACACACACACACACACACACACACACACACACACACACACTACCTCCAACCCATGTCCTACTACACCTGGATTTATGAGCGTCCAGGGCCAAGGTGATAAATTGTGTGCATGCTGCCTCTCTCTGTCAGCCGCGCCACCATGAACCAACGGGGGCTTGTTTGGCTCACCTCCCCCTCTCATCCCCTCATCCCCTCATCCCCTCATCCTCTCGTTTCCTCTTCCTCCAGGTCATCCCGGACTGGAAGGAGCAGGAGTGGGACACGGAGAAGCCCGACTCGTACGCCGGGATTTTCCACTTCCGCTTCTGGCGCTTCGGGGAGTGGGTGGACGTGGTGATCGACGACCGGCTCCCCACGCTGGACAACCAGCTGGTCTACTGCCACTCCAACGACAGCAACGAGTTCTGGAGCGCCCTGGTGGAGAAGGCCTATGCCAAGTGAGTACCAGCTCCAGATGAGGATGAGGAGGATGATGGCAAGACAGTGAATCTGTAAATACGTGCTCTACCGTTTGCTTGACTTACACTTATTACTGAGGTATCTATTCCAATTATTTAATGTTTTTTTATGAATGACTTGGCAATAAAAAAAAATCGGACTTCTGATTCTAATTCAGAATCTGCCGATTATTTTTGCAATTGATCAATTAATCAATTTTTTTGATTAAATAGCCCAACATTTCCCAAATCCTCTCTTTGGATGCAGCAGCCATGAATTTTTTATTATAATTTTTTTTTTCCAATTTTCTGACCGTCAACTACAGGATTGAACGATTCACGTTTTCCGCCTCTGGCCTTCTCCTCTGCAGGGTGTACGGCTGCTACGAGGCTCTGGATGGGGGAAACACGGCCGACGCGCTGGTGGATTTCACCGGCGGCGTTTCGGAGCCCGTGGACCTGCTGGAGGGTCAGATGGCCACGGACGAGGTGGCTCGTAACCAGCTGTTCGAAAGGGTCCTCAAAGTCCACAACAGGGACGGACTCATCAGCTGCTCCATCCGGGTACCGTCCACATCCTTAAGAGCCAGTTTCTGATCACGCTGCCTCATGACCCCTCGCCAAAGCATCACATTACTCCTATTGGCACACGCAGTCGTGGAAAAAAATCTTCTGGTGTATGTGTGTGTGTGTGAGATTGCCCAAACAGCAACACAAAAAAAACAGCAACACCGCTCAGAGAGAGTCCTGCTGAAATCACAGCATTTCATTCATTGGATTAGCATCTCTTCTCTCAACTGTTACATTCTTTTTCCAGGCCACCACGATAGAGGACATGGAGGCCCGGCTGGAGTGCGGCCTGGTCAAAGGTCACGCCTACGCCGTGACGGACGTACGGAAAGTTCGGCTGGGCCACGGACTCTTGGCCTTCTTCAAATCGGAGAAGCTGCAGATGATCCGCATGAGGAACCCGTGGGGAGAGAAGGAGTGGAGCGGGCCCTGGAGCGACAGGTCATTATCACGTGGCCCCCTTCATCATCATCATCACCACAGATTTAAATGTTATCAACCTGAGACAGAGGGTGCCGTTTCCATAGCAACAGACACTATGTCGTCATCCTTCGCATATGCCCTCGTTATGACCCGAATCAGTGGAACCAATATTTTTATTTTATTTTTTTTTTACCATCTCAAGGAGCATTTGTCCTCTTTTTTCTTTCTCTAAATTCTACATTCTGGCTTGTGACGAAATGGCACGTGATAAATAAGCCAACCAGAAAAGAAAACCAAAAATCTCTCTCTCTCTCTCTATATATATATATATATATAAAACGCCCACAGTGTCGAACAGAAAGCTGCACAATAGCAAATGTCATGTAGAGAGTGAAAAATGAAGATGGTGTAATCAAGCTAATGGGTCGCCGGGTGGAGAAAAAAAAAAAAAAAGGAATTCAGCTCAGTAGGGGTGTCTGTGGAGAACAATACCAAACCGTGTCGTGCAGAGAATACACCTACCGACTTACAAATCAATGACTAATCAATCAAAACCAGTATCAGAATCAATTCACACGTCCAAGTGAATCGAAGTGATTTAAAAAAAAAAAAGGCTGCATTTAAGGTGGTGGAAGCCATTTTCATCCTGATTTTTTCTATTTTATTTTTATTGTTTTGTTTTTTTATCCACTTGTTGGCGCAGAGCTGAAATAAAGTCTTTGAGAAACAAACAGCGAGGCGGTAAAGCTGGGCTCATCGTGCTGAGTCCTGAATTATTAACCGAGGCCCAAAGACAGAAAGATGTTATTAAGGCAACGTGAGTCATCTCTCTCTCTCTCCGCGCCTCAATCATTGACTCGCTCCCCGCTGAATTATTTATTTATGGTTTGATAAAAAAATAAAAATAAATAAAAAACTGTTACAGTAAATGGAGTCTGACAGACTGTGGACGTTCGTCAGTGAATGATAAACAGAAGGACATAAAGACGCAGCTAATGCGTCCGGTAAACGGCCCGGTGTTTCTCCCCTGAGCAGTGAATACAGAATGGAGCCTCATGATTCACACAGCAACAACTACACTATTGTGTTTTTTGTTTTTTTTCCCCCTCCTCAACATAATAATGCCCACGAGGGGCACAAATACATACATGATTAATATGTCTGGACTTGATGCGGATTATTATTATTATTTTTTTTACCACTGAAAGATTATTAAAAGATGTGTCACCGAAGAAGTTTTCAGTTTCGCCAAAGAGTGAGGCCTCTATTTTAAATATGTCCAAATACAGTTATAAATAATCAATAGCAATAATAATAATAATCGAAATAAAGGATTGACTCTCTTGGTGCTCCACAGTTCGGAGGAGTGGAACAAGGTGAGCAAGAGCGAGAGGGAGAAGCTGGGCGTCACCGTGCAGGACGACGGCGAGTTCTGGTGAGAAACACCCTTTTCGTTCTGAGTATTCAGCTGTTGCATGCTGGGTAGCAATACAGTTGATTCTCCCTGACACACGTTTTTTGGGGGTCTTATGAGGCTACAGTTCCTTTAGCCTCAGAAACGAATAATAATAAAAAAAACATTTTGTATAAAGACGGATATGTGTAATTAACATTAATTGCGAGGCTTTTCCTTAATAACCTTATTCATCAGGAGAATTGTTTTATTTTTATTTTTTTTGGCGCCACACTGGTTAAATCTCCATGTCACCAGCAGGAATCTTAGTCTCCCTGTAACACGTAACCCTTTTCTTTGTTCCTGGTTTCATTTCCTCTATTTTTATACCTGTTTAAAGCTTTTCTTTCAAGCTTCTCCCTCTCCACTCTCCCTTCCGCTCTTCTTCTTCTTCTTCTTCTTCTGCTTCTTCTTTTCCTGCAGGATGACCTTTGACGACTTCTGCCAGTACTTCACCGACCTGATCCTGTGTCGCCTCATCAACACGTCCTACCTGAGCATCCACAAGACCTGGGAGGAGGAGGTGATGAGGGGCTCCTGGGTGCACCGCCAGGACCCGCTCCGCAACCGCTCGGGGGGCTGCATCAACCACAAGGGCAGCTTCCTGCAGAACCCCCAGGTCGGTCCCAACACGGTGTGTGCGTGGATGTGTTTGGGTCACGGAGAAGTGTGTGTGTGTGTGATGTTTTTTTTTGTGTGTGTTTTTTTGCAGTATGTGTTTGATGTGAAGAAGGTGGAGGACGAGGTGCTGATCTGTTTGCAGCAAAAAGAAAAGAGAGCCACGCCCAAAGATGGCAAAGGGGAGAACCTGGCCATTGGCTTCGATATCCACCGGGTAGAAACACGCCTCCCACACGCACACAAATTGACACACAAATCAACGCAACTTGATTGAGAAAACAAAGTGCCGTTTTTGACAGGATATACCATGTAAAGTCATTTGTTAATATTTGTAAGATTTTGGTCTCTGGCTCTGATAATTAAAAATAAAAATCTTGCTTTTTGAACGCTTAAGAATTGATTGCCGGCGTATTTTAGACAAATCTTTTTTTTCTTTTTCTGTCTATTCCAATCTCGCAGGTGGAGCTGAACAGGAAGTACCGTATGCACTCGGCCCAGCAGAAAGTGGCGGGCTCCATCTACATCAACTCGCGCTGCGTCTTCCTCAGGAAGGAGCTGAAGGAGGGGCGCTACGTCATCATCCCCACGACCTTTGACCCGGCGCAGCAGGGCGACTTCCTGTTGCGCGTCTTCACCGACGTGCCTTCAGACTGCAAGTAAATCTGTGATTTCTATCCATCACGCGGTCTCCCTGTGGCCAATACCATGAGTCTGCATATCCAGCGTGTGGATTCCGCTATTCTATGTTGAGTGGCATATGTAAATATATATTTTTCAGGATAGAAATATATTTATAAGGATTTATCAATATAGAGAGCTGTCCCTGGACGACCCGCCTCAGACGTGTTGGACGGGGATGTGTGGCTACCCTCAGCTGGTCACTCAGGTCCACGTGCTGAACGCTGAGGGGCTGCAGGGACAGGACACTAACGGAGGTGGGACCCGGGGGTCTCTGGGTTGTGTGTGTGCATTGTATTGTTGCATGTCAAGTCACGTGATCATGTCGTAAACGCCCCACAGAGCTTCACTGCCTCAATCCCCATAAGAAAAGACTCGTGAGCAAAGCACAAGGTACAACAGCACCATCTGCTGAAATGCATCTTGACTGGAGTTGTGTAGTTGTGTCGTCGTGTCGTTGTGTAGGTTTGACATCTGCGACCTGCCATACGTGCCTCCTGTAATCTACACACAACACAAACCTACACGACTTTCTCACCTAGAATAAAAAAGAAGACGCTTTGTGCAGATTAACAAGTAAATACATCCGAATAGGAGTTTTTAGTGTTATCATAAAGATGTAAATTATAAAAATTCAAAATGTTATCCTGCACACAGCGGCTTTAACATTCAGATTATTTTTGTAGAATGAATTGTGTTTGTGGTGTTAACACATTTTGGGGGGAAAACAATTGTTAAATGTGTGGCTCAGCATTGCTTTTTGGTTTTGTAGCGGGAGCCTGTAATTAACTCGTTATAAAAAATATGTAATATATGATTATATTTTTTTTACGGACCCATGCAGCGGTGGATCCGTATGTCATCATCACGTGTGAAGGAGAGAGAGTTCGATCGCCCGTTCATAAAGACACGCGCTGCCCCGGCTTCGACATCAAAGGCCTCTTCTACCGCAAGAAGCCCAAGGAGGGAATCCACATCGAGGTGAGCCGTCACGGGCATGCAACGCCACGCCACACCACACACAACATCTGCTTTATATTTATGCTACACAATCCGACCAATCAGAGCTCAGAGAAAAATCGCACTGAGGGGGAAATGACCTGAGCATCCTTAACCAATCAGTTACAGGCCTACAACATCAGCCAGTGTGTGTGTGGGTGTGTGTGTGTTTTTTAAGGCAATTCTCCCTGGTGATGAATGATTAAATTTATTCAATCAGACCTGTGAAATTGTTATTTTGTAGAAATTGGTTTAAAGGAGGCGGGCGTCATCATGCTGCGTAGGTGGCGTGTAATGGAGAAGAAATGGAGATGCAGCAGTCTTATCATTTCCTGTCATTTAATTCAATTATAGACACACACACAACTGTGTTGTTGTGCGACGTGTGTAACACACAGCTTCCATTCTACGGGTGTTTATCTGGTACTGTTGTTTGTTCAGTGGATTTGTCTCTTTCTTTTTTTAACCCTTGCGAATCACCAACACAATATTTTCCGTCCATGCAAAGTTCAAAATGTACTTCAAAAAAAAATCATCTTGAGCTTATAATGTTGAAATTGTGCACGAACAAAAAACAAATCGTCTGTACTCTACATTTCTTCGAATCCTATCTCTATTCTTTCCTCCATCATGTCCTATGCAAATTTTTCTGCACTGCTTATTTCTCTCTCTCTCTTTTCTTTTTTTTTTTTTTTTTTCCAACTTTTCCTCCCCCTTCTCCTCGTCTCTTCTCCGCCTCCTTCGCGTCGTGGGGGGCCCGATATCAGATCTACAACAAGAACATGATCGTGGACACCTTCCTGGGTCAGGTGATCCTGTTCAGCGACCCCAACGAGCGGCAGGAGCAGCACACGCTGCACCTGCGCGACAAGGGCAACCGTCAGGACGACGACCTGCCCGGCACGCTCACCGTGCGCCTCATCACCTCCACCACGCTCACCAACATCTGACGCGCATCTCCGTCCTCCCGCCATCACGGGAGCTCACTGTGCCGCTCGCTCTGAGGACCCCCCCCCCCCCCGTTTTATTTATTTATTATTATTATTATTTTTTTTGCTTCAGTGTCTTTAAATTATTTTTTAATCTGGGGTTCCGTGCTGAATAACAGTGAACACATTCCTGCCAGAAATTGTCCTATATTCACACAAACATTTGTTTCTGATTCCATTTCATTTGCATTTTTATTTGTTTTATATTTATTTTGATTTATTTTCTATTGATTTATTTTTGTTTCTTTTTACAGACTTTGTAGCCACCATTCTACATCTGAGCTCCAGTCTCTCCATCTCTTTCTTTCTTTCTTTGTGTTCCTGTCGTCCATCACGTCAGACACTCACACACACACGGGTGACGCACATACAATCCACACTCGCCATGCATGTGCCAATGTTTCCAAAGGGCTATGCATTGCCTTAAGTCGGAGCATCTCTCCAGCGCGAGGAGATGGGAGGTTGTGTTTTAAAAAGCGTCCTTCATCAGAGTCACCACGCCACCTCTTTTTTTTTTTTTTTTATCTTGTCTCCCATTTTGAGCTCTGTCTCCTATACACTGAACGTGTGCTCTTTTTTTATATATCTATATATATAAACCCGTGGATGGTTTCTACCCACCTCGAGTCTTTCGTTGCTATGGAAAGCATGCAGCTCTTCTTCTGTCACTTTTTTTTTTTTTTTTTTTTTTTTTTGCTGTGGACGTTACAAGCGGAAGCCAACCGCCGCTATTCTCCTCTCCGTCTACTCAGAGCTTTCTCCTCCTCGTGTCCTGAGCGTGCTCATGTGTTGGAATCTTGACTTGCATCGTCTTCCTTGCCGGTTGCTATGGACGATCTCGATAAAAAAAAAAAACTGCATGGCTTTAAAAAAAGGAAAAAACTCTGCCTGTGCCGCACACAGTCGTAGCTTAGCAACCGGTTGGTTCGGATCCGTCCACCCATCCTACACATGTGTGTCAAAATTCACCTTGACATAAATCAAGTGCTTTATGGGACCAAAGATGAGCCGCCCCCCCCCCCCCCTCTCATACGGTCTGTCTGGCCTGGCCTGGCCCAAAACCACCACCACCCCCTCCCCACCCCCCGTGCCACTTCATCTCTTAACGGCAACACCACTGCCTGACGCTTCCTGGGACTTGAGTCTGTCGGCCTGGACCAAAGACTCATGCCACGTGACCCCGTCCCCCAGAACCCCCTACCCACCTCCAAGACACAACAGCTTCTGCTGTTGGCACAGAACCGGGGTGTGTTAGTGTGCGTTTGTGTGTGTGTGTGTTTTAATATCCCAGTGGGAACTGTAAACGGAATACACACCAACCCATGGGATCCCGTGCCTGGAGTGACCCTGAGGTCATCGAGTGGTCCCTGCAAGGATAGTGGAATGCAAGTGTGCGTGTGTGTGTGTGTGTGTGTGGGTGAGTGTGTGTCCTGCTAAATTTCCTACAAACGAGAGTGCTGGGGTGAATGTATTATCTGGTAATCCACGTTACAGATAAAGCGTTACACACACCTTGCACTTTATATCGTTTTAAGGGGGTAAATAAAAAAAGAAAACTCAATTTCAAAAGTGTGAAGGACAGCGGTGGGAGACGGGAGGAAGACGTCCTGCCAAAACAACTCGTGCCATTGCCTTGGTCCACCGCAGGAAAACAGCATGGGACACGGGATGAATCTGTACAGTACTTTTCAAAAATGGATTTCTGATGGATTTTTTGCATATTGAACCAATACTGGTATAATCTCTCTCTGATGAACAGCCACATTTCTTTCCTAAATCCTATTTCCATCCAATTCAACCTTTTAACAGCTATTGGGCTTTTTTTTTATTTTGTGACAGACTAAAACAAAATATATATATATATCATTTATGTCGTGTTTTTTAGTTTGATATATAGATTCTTTTCCATGACCGTTAAACAAAATGTAATGTCATTTTAGACATTTCCTTTGAATGTAAGACAGTCCGTGAACTAATCTCAAACTGTCGAATTTTATTTTTTTTAATTTTTTTTAAATCGCCTTTTTTTTTCCATCACTTGAACTGTCACACATGGCATTTAATTGATCGCACCTTTTATTTTTTAAGCGTATTCCAGGTCTGTAAATGTGTCTTGCATGTTTTTTTTTTCTCCAAATGTTCATGGCCTTGTTATTGTACTGTTAATATATATACATATATATTGATTTATTCTTTCTATCTGAAGAGTCTATGGAAATGCTAGATGTGAGCAGTCAGCATGTCGACACTAACGCACCTCACGTCAGCCAATCATATCGGCCGGTTCGAAACAGTTAGCTTACGTCCTGTGATTTAGTAATATTGAGCATCTGTGGACTTCTGTTTAGGTGCTATTTATCTTTCTTTCTTTTTTTTTTACGCTTCATTTTAGTGTGATGGAGGGAAAGAAGGTTACGAAAGATATTAGGAATAAAATCATTTGCTTACCTTCTATTAGTATTATACAACATATCATATCGTAAAAATAGCTTTGAAATAGAAATAGAAATATTGACTATAGATAATTCCAATCATCTAACCAATTCATTTTTTAATCACCTTCTGCTTTATTCAGAAAAAAAATCATTTTTTTTGTTTTTAGTGGCCAGTTTACACCTACATATCTTTATTCTAGGATGAATTCCAATAACTTTAGTGCTGCCCCTGACTTTTACTTCTAGCGCCACCAGCAGGTTGATATTTGTGATGTCTTCAGAGAACGATGCTCCGCTTCTATCTTTTATTTCCTCCGGCTCCAGCATCAGGTCAATATTTCAATTTCTCCCATATTCTGACCAGATGCCTGCCATAATTAGTATGGCAGGCATCTGGTCATCTACATTGATGAACGTTGAACTGATCATTTCCCTCGTTATCATTAATTATAACCTTTCATTGACATTTACAAAAAATGAAGATAAAGATAGAAAAGCAGAGTGAGGTCATCAAGTATAAGACGGGACGAGGATTTGAATTCACATTTGTTAATGTGCCATGTCAGTGATACTGATGATGAAATATTTTCTGCAGACGTCGTATATTTTATATATTTCCCTTCAACTGATGCCACGACTGTGTTTTGCAGCGAGCGGCTCCTGTTATTTGGCAGCTCCGCATTGTTATTATTTGTGTAGATTTGGCACAGGTCATATATACAGTATATATAGGAGCAAACAAACATGTTTTGACTCACAATCCTACAGAAATAATAAGAATAAAGGAGCTGAAAAAAAATAACGTAGCGCCTGAAGCTCAATGTAAAAAGTGTTATCGAGGCGTTCCTCCTCGGCCTTCTACACATGTGCTGCAGCCGTGCCAAAAGAAATTGACAAAAAGTGTGTTGATCAGGTGATATTGTTACTCTGTAAAGACAATTTGTTGTGTCCTGACTGGACAAATGAAAGACAGGTTCAAATCATGCGCTGAGTTTTTTTTTATTTCTCTGTGATATTTTCCTGCTTTGTTTTCTGGTCTTGCAGTGGTTTTCTGGCTCTGATTACTCATTGTAATTATTGCACATTGTGCTCCTTTGCCAAAAGTGTAATGGCTTTCACTGTTAACCAACACACACACACACACACACACACACTTACAAGCGCTCCAGCTTCTAGACGAACCAGGCTTCTGGCTGGAGTGTGTGGACCTTTCACTGGTTGTTTCTTTTTTTTTTTTGACAATGACTATGAACCTCGTCAGTTTCCTGTGTGTAAATATATTTTCTGCACGGCCACGCCAAAAGCTGTTTTTTGCAACACGGAAACCTTTGGAACGAGGCTCAACCGCTTTGTACAAATCCAGAAATGCCAATGCATGTAGCAAAACCCGCTTCGGATCTGCTCGCAACCATTACTATGAGTTGCAGAATAATATAATAATATATATATATATATATATATTATTATTTATATTTTTGGTTCTTGTCCAACATAATCTGCCGTTGCTACTTTGATAAACATACTGCGTGAAGTACGTGGCTTACGTGGCACACGTTGCATGCATTTAACCAGTACCCAGATTTTTTATAACTTTTTTTCTATCCAGTAACCTGCAGTGAACAGTATGTGTATAAAAGTAGCAGCCGTTACTCTTCAGTTGTTTACTACCGTGTCCATGAGTCGATGTTACACAGCATATTCTAGATATTTATCTGGAGAGGAAGATGCTCTTGCTTGCTACCTCTAGTAGAGAAGAAAAAAAAAGACCTAGAGGGAATCAAGGCCCCCATGATGCTTTGCTGAAGTTATGAGCGGAACACGGATTTATTCATTTTATTGAACTCAAACTCTTTAGTGAAGAGATTTTTGGTAAATATATGACGTGGTCACACCTCAAAATATAATAATATTTTGTGTCAAGTTTCTTCTATATGTGACCCATTAAATAAACTGGAATTTTTCCACCACCGGTTTATCAGTTACTCAGTTTATCTGGTGTAATGTGTGATTCCACATCATTTATTTCGCTGAAATCTCCAAAAAGAAAAGGAAAGACACATTTACGACACTAACTCCTGCCAACACCGTTTCTCTCAAAGTTTTAATTACAAATTGCACCTAAGTATCATGGGACTAAATCAAAGTTGGACTGAATAATATTATTTTTCTTTTTTTTTATCCTTTTTTCACCTCTGACCGAACAATGATCTTTTAACCTCGTCGACTTGCATTCTGCTGCATGTGTCTGAATTACAAAACATTTGTGATAAAATCCCTGAAGAAAAAAAACACACCTGGTCTTAAGTTGAAATAACAGCATCGTGTGGACTGTGTTTAAATTTGAATGTTTGTTTTTTTTTGTTTTCTTATCCGCGTTCGAGTCCTGTCCCCTCGAGGAATGAGCTTGTGATTTTTCGCCTTGTATTTTTCTGCTGATGTTTATTAACTGGAAACTCAAATACCTTCTGCATGGTGACTCTTCTTTAAAAAAAAAAGATGCTACGGTCTTTATAACAAGTATCTTTTATCAGTATTTTATAACCTTGTTAATTTTATATACCCACGTTACCTTGCGTTCCAACCCGGTATGTTTACGGATAGCTAAGTATGAGAAAGCTGTGCTGTATCTTCTGTACTGTGAGCTCGTCTGTGTCTTATTTTCAGCGTGAGCTTAAATTTTTTATTTTATTTTAATGTTATTTTTTTATGCGTGCTCCTTGAATTTGGTTCTCGTTTACACTGTGGTTATTTTATAGCTACAATGTGAATTTGTTTAAGTTTTTTTTTATTTTGTATTTAATGTCAACTTGTGGCATGAATTTGAAATAAAACAGGAAATCCTACCCAGACTTTGTTAATTTAATTATTAAATGTATTATCATTATTATATATTTATTATTATAATTATTTAATTATTATTATGATTAATAATACTAATAATAATAATATATATTTTTTCATTTCAGGTTCTCCAAACCAGTTCAGAGTGGCCAATAGAAGTCGAGGTGTAGCATCTGCAAGTAATAAATATTTTAATTCTCGTCATTGTTGTGTATGTGGAGAGTTATGTCGGATCTGCACGGATACCCATGGTGCACTGAGCGGATCATTGGGGCACAGGGAGGTCAATTCCGATGACCTTTGACCTGAGATCTAACAACCTATGTTCCGATCATGGTTAAGCACCCTCATAGACCCACAATCAATACCTTTGTTGTTCTGCTGTGACGTTATGTTTAGTATTAATTGAAGGGCAACGTTGGGTCGATGTGGATTTTGTTTTTGTTTTTGTGGAGTGCACAAACCGGAACTTTTTGGATGGCATTTAGGAAAGGTGTTTTTATCATTTTTTTGTGTATTGACCCTTTAAGATTTCTCAGCGGGCGGTGAGAGACCGTGACCTCGGACGTCACCTCCCAGCTGGTCTCCGTATCTGCCTCCCACAGGCTCCGCCCCCCCCAGCTAATCAGGATCAGCAGCCATGAATGAGACGCGGCGAGAGAGTCTGCAGAGCCCGGCCGCTGACCCAGACATCAAACTCTAACCTCCTAACCACCCAGAGGGTCCTGGGACCACCAGAGTCACCCAGGAAACGGACCAAGACTCCGGGAAGGATTTTAAAAAATCAAATGAGGGTCGTGATAGACCAAAATAAAAAAAAAAGAAGAGAGACATTTTTTTCTCCTCTGACATCATCTGATTCATCCACATCCGCCATCATCCCATCTCCTCTGGAGCCCCTCAGGTACCACCTGGGCCACGATAAGACAAGAGAAGAAGAATGTGTCCAGAGGTAAGTGGAGCAGGTGGACGTGCGTGGAGGCCCAGGGCTTAACCTGCTGCTGCTGCTGCTGCCGCTCTGCTGTAGCTTTAGGCCAAAGCCTCTTACTGCTCACTTTGTCCTGTGCCAGCACTTAACGCGGAGCCATTATGTTCCCTTCCCCTGTTCTGTGTGTGTGGCTGGGTGGGTGTGTGTGTGTGGCATAGAATCTGAATGTTTATGTTTTCCAATTTAGATTCTTTTAGAGATAATCAGTTGTAATATAAAAGAAAAGTGTCTTTGTGATAGGAAAAGAAAATAATGAGTTTGAATATTCTTGTTTTAATTGTTGGAGCGTTGAGGGAATGTGAATAATAGTCATTATATGATGATTATAAATGCAGAATGACTCAACTTCATCCATAACTTATTAATAATGAAATATTTACATCACAACAAGATTGAAATATTAGTAGCTTAAAAAAAAACGAATTTTAACTGATGAAGAGCTGCCAGTGACATTTTTTTTCCAATAAGAATCTGTGGATTCTATTAATTGTTCGTAGGAACAATTCTGATATATTGTTTCGCTCAAACTAAAAACTCAATTACAATTGTGACAATGAAAACCACCAAATGTTAGTTCAGCAGCTGGAACGCAACCGCTTTTTGAATCTTATTACAGATTTTTGCTTGAATAAATGCACAGAAACGATTGTGAGAAATGCCAGAGATGTTTTTTCTGTTCTATAATCAGCAAATCATTTTACCTCTAAACTCAAAGGCTTTATACCTGAACAAGAGTTTTGTGAACCATGAGATTCAGTTCAGTGCTCCCCATAAATGAGAATAACTTTTCATCACTATTCTGCATTAAAAAGAGTGTTATATATTATATGCTAAATCCCTTTTGGTGTTGTATATTTTTTTTGCAGCACTCCTGAAAACATGACGCGGCTCGTTCACTGCGTTGTTCAATGATGAATGCGTCACATCCCTCTCTGAATCCCTGCCATGTGAGTCAAGACTCATACACGTACAGTACACATATTTGTTAGGGCAGCATTAGAGACCACACACACACACACACACACAAACAGATTAGCAGCCGAGGCATTAGTAAGATTGCTGTTGGCCGTGGTTTCATGAAAATCTCTGACCAGGTTAACTTGGGCTCTCGTGAGCTGTGAACTGTGACATTTTTGGAAGAATTCGTTTGATTTATTCCTTTTTATTCTCCTCTGGATCTGGATCTGTCAGTTGGAGTTTTCGCGTCGCAAATTTAGATGGTAGCTGCATAATGCTGCGTTCTTTTTTCCAGACCCTGTTGGAGAATCTAAAGTTATGCTAGAGAAACAATAAAATACTCTATTTGCTCAAAAAAATGTCATTTTATTTTCAACAAGTGAATCAAAGGTTGTTGGGTTTTTTTTAAGTTGTAGTGTTGTTCCATGGTCACTACAGTGTTGGGTCAGCAGAAACTGTGAAGTGAAAAGATGTAAAGACACCTGAGATTCAGGTTTGTGTGTCTGTGTGTTTCATTCCTGAATGCAGGCACCGATCTTTAGGTCATTGTTTGGGACAGTGGCCAGACTGGCACCATGTGGTTCTGGATTAGAGGCTCTATCTTCAAATAAGCTGAACATACGAGTTCCTGATGATTAGATCAGTGTTGGGGGGACCTGGGGGGGGGCGCCGTGTAATTCTGTTCTAATTGTCATTTATTTTCATAAATATAATTCCCTTAACATAACAATAACCCTATTCTGAGTCCCATAAGGGGTTATAATCCCAAAACCATCGCATCCGAGGTCCCTAAAACCCCCCCGACTCCCGTCTCTCTAGAAGCCACCCTTCCCAAAACCCTAACCCTAACTTCACTCTTATAACCCCTAAAATTGGACTCAAATTAGGGTTAAGGGATGGGTATGGGGTTAGGGCAAGGTTAAGGGGATGGAAACCACTCCGGGACGCCACGGAAGGTCCTAGAGACCTGGACGTTGGCTACGTCCCCCCTATATTGACCCTTGGGCATCCAACAGTACCATTCGCGAGTCTCTACGACGTCAGGGAGTTGGTAAAATAACCAAAAGACACTTTGGGAGCCCCCTTATAGAGGGCCCCAGGCTCCTTGCGGCGAGCAAAGCTTAGTTTTTTTTTGTTTGTGTCTTGAAACACTGATTTTGAGGGAAGGGTAACAAAGGAAAGACAACAGTCAACAGTTATGCCTGAAACCAAAGCCAAAGGATTAGCCCCAGGAATCCAAGTAAGCCTCGCCCCCCCCCGCCCCGTCCACATGGATGACCGTCTCTGACCCCCACTGAGTGTGGCGGGCTAGGAAGTCCGATCAAATTATAAATATAAATATCAATTATAAAGCATGATCTAATTTTACCAAAAGGTCGGACTGAAAAGGGAGAGAATGATAGTCTGTTGTTGTGTGTCCTTTGTCGTCTTTGCAGAGGCCACACTTGGTGACGTCTGATGTCCTGGACTCGACCCGGATCTGAACCATGGTCATTCTGCAGCAGGTGGGTTGATGAGAAAAAGACTCCGTCGGCTGATCAACTGGTTTCATCTGAAGTCAACGTATTCCTTTCATCTCAATTTTTTCTTTTTTTGCGACCGCATCCAGGTACGCGGGATGCAATTACAGTATCAGTTCAAGATAAGATGTAACTTCAATGAATAAACAAGATTTCAAACAGAACAAAAGTTTGCCATCAAATTAACATGAGATGGAAACACTACTCCAATTAAAATAATAAAAAATAAAACCAAATATTAAAGGCGGAAACTTGGTGAAAACCTATATATAATAATAATCCAGTTTTCATCCTCTGGGTTGCAGCACTCTTAAAAATAATAGCAGCCTCCAAAACTGGTCTCCTGTGGTCAGCCGAGGTCCAGCTCCTATCGGGCCATCAATAGTTTGTCTTCAGTAACTAGATTGTCTCCCTCCTCAGACGTTTTAATCCCAGACATCTGGATGTTGTTGGTGTGAAAAACCCCAAAATAGCCTCGGTCAGGTCACCCGGTCTGGAGTGAGAGGCTGAGATTTGTTGTTGCACTGTTTTTTTCTTCTCATGAAGAGATGTACCTGCCGCGTCTGTCACACTCTGCGTCCAAAACAAAACAAAAAAAACACACACCGTCTGTGCGTGATTCACGACGTTTCAGGAAGAGGAAAACGTTTTAAGGGACTCTCTGAAATAAAAAAAAGTGTTTTAAGGGACTTTATGGCCGTTTTGGAGGGGTCATATCTGATCTGACCTGCCTGAAAACTAGTATCAAGAAATTGCCGCTATGGATTCCAGCTCAAGAATACTTAAAAGATAAAAATCAGGATTAAAAAATAAATAAATAAAAATAGCAGCCCAAACAGTATCCGGCTCTGAGGTCGGGGGGGTTACATCACGGTCAGCTTTAAACCATTTTCAGATTAAATCCTTCTGTTCAGAGTTGGCAGCGAAAAAAAGTAAAGTATGTAACTGAGTGAAGCAACTTTTTATATATAACCACAAGAACAAAACAATAAGATTGTATTGTGAGGATCTGAAATGATGAAATGAAACAGACATTTTTTTTTTTCTCTTTTCAGGTTTTATTAATTCTGTTCAATTATCAACATTTAATCCGAGATGTGTGTTTTTTTTTATATATATATATAATCCAGGGAGACTATGTGTGGTTGGACCTCAAAACGGGTCGAGAGTTTGACGTGCCCGTGGGAGCCGTGGTCAAACTGTGCGACTCGGGCCAGATCCAGGTTCTGGACGATGAAGGCCGGGTGAGTCAAACCAAAAACACACATGCTATTTACTTACATATAAATATATTTATATATAACATTATTATCTATTATTAATCAAATGTGTCGTAATTTCTGAGATTTGGACCATCGTGATATAAAAAAAAAATCTAATTGGACAAGAAACACAAGTCAACAACTGTTCAAATACAAAGAATATTTCAAAACAAAAAAGTATTTAGATTTTTCAGAATAACCCGATTTTTGCTCTGCCACAGGAACACTGGCTCTCCCCTCAGAACGCCACCAACATTAAGCCCATGCACCCGACCTCCCTCCACGGCGTGGAGGACATGATCCGGCTGGGCGACCTCAACGAAGCCGGAATCCTCCGCAACCTGCTCATCCGCTACCACGAGCGCGTCATCTACGTCAGTGGCGCACAATTCATTCATTCATCCATTCATTCCTTGGTTTCAGTTTCCTCTGTGATTGCGCGTTAATGCCGAGAGACACCACAGCCAAGTTCACTTCTTATTCAGGTTAAGCTTCTTGACCCGTTGCTATAAATAAGGCAGAACCGCTTCGTCTGAGAAGCGTGAGGGTTTGTTTTCAAAGGGGACAAAAACAGGAGCTTCTGTATAGAAAGAATAAAAAATAATAATAATAATCTCATAACGAGGACTTCAAATGTGTCATCATCAGAGCTGAGACAATAGATGGGTAGAGGATCAAAAGAAATCTTTGATCACCATCCTCTGTGAAGTACCCTCAATAGTAGAAAAAAATATATATATCAATTGTACACTTTAAATCCAATGACGACAATCATAGCTGATTGCATTCCGCTGACACGTTGTATTATTTGACATGATTATGGGTGTCGGCTGCTCTAGAGTTTTTTTTCTTCTTTTTTGTAATGCCTCGTGGGTCTCTGTGCCCACGCTGCACAAAAATAAATCAAAGGCCACTTTGGTTTATATTTTCGTTTCACGACGCCGTTTGGTTGTTTTGTCCTCTCTCTCCAAATAGACAAATTGTGGTGGACGGGTGAGTCTGAAGTTCAAGTAGAAACACCTCCGACTGAAAATGACCAAACACGTATTTGCCATATTCTTTGAACATTTTCTTTCTTAACAATGATTTTTTCCTGAAGGTTTCCTCTTCTGCGACTGTGGATAATAAGCCCTGAAAAATATTGATTGACTTGATTCCCACTATCTCGGAAAAGATTAGAAACTTGTGTGGCATAAAAATAACAAAAATCCAAGTTTCCATTCAATCATGAAAAATAAATGTGAATATCACAGATAGTTATTTCCCAATTTTGTTAATCACAGCTGCTCTTGTTTTCCATTCAAAGAAACGTTTTTCTTGCTTGGTTAACCTCTGATTTTAAATCCTTGCTTATAACACATTTATTAAAGGCAATTTTCTCCATTATTGCTGTACTCTTTCAAATCAGCGCTATTGCAGAGTAAGCCCGTAAATTCTAGAAATGAAATCCGGCTCAATTGAATTCAGTGGACTTCAAAATGAAAGAAGCCAGAGTGCCCAGGTCGCCGTCTCATCCTCCCCTCTGTTGTGGCAGACGTACACCGGCTCCATCCTGGTGGCGGTGAACCCGTACCAGCTGTTGCCCATCTACACAGCCGACCAGATCCGCCTCTACACCAACAAGAAGATCGGCGAGCTGCCGCCGCACATCTTCGCCATCGCCGACAACTGTTACTTCAACATGCAGAGGAACAACAAGGACCAGTGCTGCATCATCAGGTGGGCGGGGCCAGCCCAGAGTCGGCGCGCGTGTCCCTGTGCGCTGCCACTGGTGTGTAACTGTGTTCTGTGGTTGTGTGTGTGTGTGTGTGTGTGTGTGCGTGCGGGTTAGCGGCGAGTCCGGAGCCGGGAAGACGGAAAGCACAAAGCTCATCCTGCAGTTCCTGGCGGCCATCAGTGGTCAACACTCCTGGATAGAGCAGCAGGTGCTGGAGGCCACGCCCATCCTGGAAGGTCAGAGGTCATCGGAAGTAAATGTGGAGGGATAAATGTCAAATGATCAATAAAAAAAAAAGAATATAAGTTCATAAATGAAGTCAAAGTTATTTAGTAGTAGAGCTTGCTCCGTATCATCGACACATCTACACACGGTGTGACTTGCATTGTGTGTCTGCGCTTTGTGCGTCTCTTCAGCCTTCGGCAACGCCAAGACCATTCGTAACGACAACTCCAGCCGCTTCGGGAAATATATCGACATCCACTTCAACAAGCGAGGAGCCATTGAAGGAGCCAAGATAGAGCAGTACCTGCTGGAGAAGTCCCGCGTGTGTCGACAGGTGAGGAAAAATATATTTGAAATATATGAAATGTGTGACCCTAAGTGTTATTTTTTATTATTATTTTGAAAAACGCGTGTGTGTGTGTTGTCGTCGTCCTCCAGGCTCCCGATGAGAGGAACTACCACGTCTTCTACTGTATGTTGAAGGGCATGTGTCCGGAGATGAAGGGGAAGTTGGGCCTGGGCCTCGCCACCGACTATTCCTACCTCACCATGGTGAGTCACGTCGTAGAATAAATCTTTGTGTTTTTTTTCCTCTGCTCTACACAAAGTGATGTTTTCTTTTTGTGCGTCGTTCGTTGTGTTCTCCCACCGTTGGGATGAGATGTGTCAGGGAGGAGAATTGGCTGCTTTGATAAATTCAGTTGCCGGCTGAACTTTTCCCACCTTCCGTGATGAGAATCCTCCAATCATGGCTGAAGAATAAAAAGCCCTGTGTGTGTGTGTGCGTGTGCGTGTGCGTGTGTGTGTTCAATCCCGCAGGGAAACTGCACAGCGTGCGACGGCCGGGACGACCTGAGAGATTACTCCAGCATCCTGTCGGCCATGAAGGTTCTCATGTTCACCGAGACGGAGAACTGGGAGATCTCCAAGCTGCTGGCTGCCATCCTGCACATGGGGAACCTGCGGTTCGAGGGTATGTCGCAGCAAAAGAAAAATAGTTTGAAATATAAAAATATTTGACATTTGAAAAAAATTGATATACAGACAGAAACTCACAGTTTACAGCTTAAATGATGTTTTTTTTAATAATATTAAATTATTATTGTTATTATTATTATTATTATTATTATTATTATTATTATATTATTATTATTATTATTATTATTATTATTATTATTATTATTATTATTATTATTATTATTATTATTATTTGTGTCCCTCAGCTCGTACGTACGACAATCTGGACGCATGCGTAGTGGTGAGATCTCCTGACCTGGTCACTGCTGCTGCACTCATGGAGGTGTGTGTTTGTGTGTGTTTGTGTGTGTATATACAGCATGTGTGAGTCTTTTTTTTTTTTTTTGTACAGCCCGAATTTCCCATCATAGAGCTTCGCTTTGCAATAAGTCGTGTTTTTTTGTCGTTGTTGTTGATCATTTTTAGGTGGAAGCTAAAGACGTGATGGTGTGTTTGACCACACGAACCCTGATCACTCGCGGCGAAAGCGTCGCCACACCTCTCAGTGTGGAACAAGGCCTGGACGTCAGGGACGCCTTCGTGAAGGTAGATTGCCCATGGCTGAACGACACAATTCTCAGAAAAATACTATTTTTAATGGATTGATGAAAAAACAATTTTATTACCATTATATGACTTTTTAGTCCCAGAAATATACAGAAATGCATATATGTAAATAGTGTTATGGCTGTATATCAATAAAAACAAATTCGGTTCTGGTCTGACAGACATTGAAACCGGAGTAAGAAAAATTATGATTTGATTGGTCCTCCAGGGGATCTACGGCCGGCTGTTTGTGTGGATCGTGGATAAGATCAACGCGGCCATCTTCAGGCCTCCGTCCTGCGAGAGCAACCCGGTGCGCCAGTCCATCGGCCTGCTGGACATCTTCGGCTTCGAGAACTTCATCGTCAACAGCTTCGAGCAGCTGTGCATCAACTTCGCCAACGAGAACCTGCAGCAGTTCTTCGTGCGCCACGTCTTCAAGCTGGAGCAGGAGGAGTACAACCTGGAGGACATCAGCTGGCAGCACATCGAGTTCACCGACAACCAGGACGCGCTGGACATGATCGCCAACAAGCCCATGAACATCATCTCGCTCATCGACGAGGAGAGCAAGTTCCCCAAGGTACCATCTGAGGAACACTGCTCTATGAAATAGTCTGAGGGGTTTGTTAGTTTCTGATTTACTGGGACAGTTTTGATGGAGGAAATGCTGGTTCAGGCTTTATTTTAAATGATTAACATATTAAATATATTTTTTTATTGCATTATTTTATTTATTTTGTTGTTATTTAGTTTTTTTAATTAAATTTTCAAATTCTTTGTGAACGGTACATTATTTTTTTATTTTGTATTTTTTTTGTATTTTCTTGTATTTTCTTTTCTTTTCTTTTGTGGTATTTGTGCTTCCTTTGGGAGAAATAAAGTACTATCTTATCTTAAGTTATTTACATTTGTTTCTTGTTCTCAGGGAACCGATGCTACGATGCTCTATAAACTCAACTCCCAGCACAAGCTCAACTCCAACTACGTCCCCCCTAAGAACTGCTACGGGACCCAGTTTGGAATCCAACACTTTGCTGGGGTGGTGAACTACGAGACCAGGGGTGCGTTCCGCACATTGTCACACGGTTTCACATCCTTTGCGTTTTTTTTTCTTTTTTCGTCCTCCTCTCTCTGGTTTAGGATCCAAATCTCAGTTTTTCTCTCTCTGTATCCTTTTTCTGGCCCTCCAGGATTCCTGGAGAAAAACCGGGACAGCCTCCACACCGACATCATCCAACTGGTCCACTCGTCCAAGAACAAGTTCATCAAGCAGATCTTCCAGGCGGACGTGGCCATGGTGAGACCGACGCATCACACGTAGCGCGGTCACGGTGGACTAATATTTTTCACTAACTGGTGTCCTCGATGGGGGGGCTGTGGTCAGGCCACTTTTTGCCTCTGCCCTCTCGTGTTTCCAACCCTCACAGCTTTGGGTTTTTTTTTTTTTTTAGTAATGGCTCAGTGCTCCTCTCTCTGTCTCTCCTCTGCCTCCTCCCTCTCACTTCAGTTTCTGTGTGGCTATCAGCAGCCCAGCACTCCTGCTCCTAAGGTAATCAACGCAAACCCCTGTGTGTGTGTGTGTGTGTGTGTGTCTGCGTGTGTGTGTGCGCGCGAGTGTGTTAAGACCACATTAAATCCAAAAGTTCAGCTTCCTCCAAGCTTTTCTCTTTTATTCCACAGGTTGTGCACTTTGTTGTAGCAGAAAACCAAAAGGGACAATTGTGTTGATTTGAGGACACACTCTCTGACACACACGTCTTAGTCCTCAGAGACTGTAAAGATGTAAAAATGTAAAGGGAAAGTAAAGAGGGGTCAGAGACTTTGTGTCGTTTCTTGTTGTGCGCAGCTGTAGTAATGTGTTGGTACATTGTGTTTGCACTGCGTAACTCATGCTCATTTTCAAATGTTCAAATTTTCGTTTTAAATGGCTATCTTGATTTATTTTTATTTTTTTTTGTAATCAGCACGTTTCAAAATATTTTCTTTATACATTTTAATTGTTTAATTGAGTAAAAAAAAGAATAATCCACAGATAAGTTCAATCTTCGGTGGTGTAATAAAGCTGTTACGTTCCTAATAATAATAATAATAATAATACATTGTTGTTGTGTGTGTGTGTGTGTGCGTGTGCGTGCAGGGTGTGGAGACCAGGAAGCGCTCCCCCACGCTGAGCAGCCAGTTCAAACGTTCCCTGGAGATGTTGATGAGGACGCTCAGCGTGTGTCAGCCGTTCTTTGTGCGATGCATAAAACCCAACGAGCTCAAGAAACCCATGGTGAGTTTTTGTTTTTTTTTTGGTCTGTGAATTGATTGGCGCTATAAATGCATCATTCTTTTTCTCCCTCAGTTGTTCGACAGAGAGCTTTGTGTGCGTCAGCTTCGCTACTCGGGCATGATGGAGACCATCCGCATCCGCCGGGCTGGGTATCCCATCCGATACACCTTCGGGGAGTTTGTGGAGCGCTACCGAGTCCTGATGCCCGGAGTCAAACCTGCTCACATTCAGGTCCACGACACAAACACTGAGTTTTCTCTAATCTGCTTCTTTATGTCAAGATATTTCATTTTAGATGATCAATTCTATTAAGTTTGTTATTCGAGCTAACTTTAGTGTTTTTTGGTTTTTTTTTACTTTTTTTTTTTTATAAAAAAATTATCTAATCAATAAATTGAAATTATTAAGAAATTAATGTTTTTCCTTTTATCCACACAGGAGGATCTGCGAGGCACTTGTCAGCAGATCGTTCTGGCTCGGCTGGGGAAACACGACGACTGGCAAATTGGCAAAACCAAGATTTTCCTGAAGGTTTTTTTTCATGCACGTAAACAAAAAAATTAATAAATTAAAAAACAATCCACCCCTGTAAGTTGCGTTTTCATTATTTTATTATTTTCAGGACCACCACGACATGCAGCTGGAGGTGGAGAGAGACAAGGGCATCACGGACAAGGTCATCCTCATCCAGAAGGCCGTGCGAGGACTTAAGGAGAGGTCGGCCACTTTAGTATCTTCTAAAAAAGAATAAAAAAATCTTTCAGTGTGTTTGGATTTAATGTTTGTCACCACTCTTCCACAGGACCAACTTCCTGAGACTGAGGAGTGCTGTGAGTTTCATCCAGAAGGTCTGGAGAGGTTACCAGTGCCGGAAGAATTACAAAATTGTGAGTTCCTCCTCACACACACACACACAAATAGGAAAACCTCCTGTGTGTAACCTTGAGCTCCGTGTTTCCTAGCTTATACTTTCAAGTAGAATCACGTGTGAGGAAATAAGAATAAAGTAAATATATACAGTATGTATATTTTCTATATACGCGTCTGTTCCCGTTTCCTGCTCAGATGCAGACGGGCTTCCTGCGCCTGCAGGCCGTCTTCAGATCCAGGAAGTACTCCAGAATGTACCAGATCACGCGCCTGCGCGTCACGCTCGTCCAGGCCCGTTGCCGTGGCTTCCTGTTCCGGCAGACCTTTTGGCGCCGCCTCCGTGCCGCGTTGACCATCCAGGCCTACACCCGGGGCATGATAGCCAGACGCCTCTGCCAGAGGCTCAGGGCAGAGGTAAAGACCTACTACATTTATTACTGCTTCTTCTATCACGCGGTGGTTGCTCGGCACAGGGAGGGAATCTGCTGCTAAAAGAAAAGTCGCCGGGCACACGCTTTATTCCATTCTTTATTTATAGAATTGATTTACGTTTGGAGTAAAGTCCAAAGCCATTTTGAGTCATTTCTCAATCTTAATTCGTTTGCATTTCAAGTTTTGGACTATTTTATCATTTAATGTGAAACACTTTGGGTTAAAGTCCTGGTCGACTTTTTATATCATTTAATGGTGTCTTTTTTTTCATGTTTTGAGAGAATGATTGTGTTTGGGCAGATTTCCTTCACCTTTTCCTGTTGTGAAAGACAATGCTTAATAAATATGGTGTATTGTACATTTTTTTTTGTTAAATCTCAGTTTGTTCTCTCCATGACGACCAGATCCAGCTACTGTCACATGTTGTCATTGTTGCACATGCTTGTGTTTCTTCTTCGTAACATTGCTTTTTTGGTGAAGTTTATTTATTTTATTTTGCGCTTCAGTAAGACTCATTCATTGCGTATAGATATAAATAATAGCGGATATTCTTTGATAAAAAGTGTCATAGTCAAGTCTCTTAGAATAATGTCTTATAATTAAGGTATCACATTTTTTTTGTTGTTGTTTACAGCTGTAATATTTCCCTCTCAGTTTGGTTTTAAACCCATTTTTGGGACTGGTTGGTGAGTTGAACCCACCCAGCCTGCCTCTGTGAACCCGTCTCCCTCTTCTTTTCTCCTTTTTTTTTCCTCCCTCGCAGCTTCGGCGCCGCGTGGACGCCGAGCGTCAGCGGCTGGCCGAGGAGGAGCAGCTGAGGAACCAGATGACGGCCCGGCGGGCCAAGGTGGAGGCCGAGAGGAAGCACCAGGAGCGGCTGGTGCAACTGGTCCAGCAGCAGGAGGAGCGGGAGCGGGAGGAGAAGGAGGAGGCGCGCAGGAAGAAGGAGCTGGTGGAGCAGATGGAGCGGGACAGGGAGCAGCCCGTGGACCACTCCGACATGGTGGACCAGGTCTTTGGCTTCCTGGGGACCTCGGGGCCTCTGCCAAACAAGGACGGACGAGCACCGGCCGGATTTGAGGTGCGTTTCTTGAAGTTTTTTAGTTTTTTTTTCAAAATAGCCGAATATTCGGGGACAATTACTTTTAAGACCTTACAACTTTGATTTATTGATTTAGTTTGAAAATATCACTGTAGAAGTCAGTGATACATTTTTGAAGTAGATTTTTAGCACAGATAATATATTATTATTTAACAAAAAAAGAATCTGCTGCTCAGACCATGCTTAGTAACTCACTTTAGAAATGGGCACATTAGTCTTCTACAATGCATTTTATTTTATAAATATAACCGATCGCATGGGGTGGTGAAACATTGAATCAGTTCTTGTCTATTGGTATTGTGAATTAATATCATTTTTCTGATAGATGTGTATCAACATGTCATTAACACATGTTTTGGTTTCAGCTCTCCCCATCTGGCTCCCAAATATCGAAATATTAATCGTTTCTATCGTTATCCGCTTTTTTCCTTTTCTGGGTATTTGATTGATGTTTTTTTGCGTGTGTATGAGGATCTGGAGAAAACTCCTCGCGGTGTGGAGGCTCAGGAGGAGGATGAGGAGGAGGAGGAGATGATGATGAACGAAGCTCCGCCGCTGCCGGACGAAGAAGACGAAGATTTATCCGAGTACAAGTTCTCCAAGTTTGCCGCCACGTATTTCCAAGGAGTCTCCACTCCTACGTACGTCAGACGGCCCCTGAAGCAGCCTCTGCTGTTCCACGAGGACGAAGGAGATCAGCTGGTCAGACTCACGTCACCAAAAAAGATGTATATTTATTCCTCACCGTTCTATTATAGTGCTGATGTATTACATTCTTTTTTTCCCCAGGCGGCCTTAGCCGTGTGGATCACCGTGCTGAGGTTCATGGGAGATCTCCCCGAACCAAAGTGCCAGGTGGTGATCAGCGACGGCAGCGAGAAGATTCCCGTCATGACCAAGATCTACGAGACGCTGGGGAAGAGGACGTACAAGAGGGAGCTGCAGGAGATGCAGGTGGAGGAGGAGGTGAGGGGAGGTGCACCCAAGGAGGACAAGGAGGAGGAGGTGGACCTCCAGGCTAAAAAAAAAAAGGGTCTTCAGATGTTAAAAATGTGACGGTGCCTGTGTCTACAGAACAGCTCTTTTGAGGGACAGAAGAAGAACAGCGTCAGACACAAACTGGTGTCCCTCACTCTGAAGAGGAAATCCAAGATCACTGAGGAGGTGAGCTTTAATTTGATTTTCTGAAGAGAACTAAGTGCAAAAAGGGACACTTTTATCAGTCATCTCGGGCCAGATCGGACCCTCCCTTGGTGCCGGGTTTTGGGCCCGCGGGCCGCATGTTTGACACCCCAGCTTTTTTTTTTTTTTTGTCGCAGGTCACCCGGCGTCTGACCGAAGGAGATTACGGCCTCCAGGGGAACAGCATGCTGGAGGAGCGGCCCACGTCCAACCTGGAGAAACTTCACTTCATCATCGGCAACGGGATCCTGCGGCCTGCGCTCAGGTGGCCGAGCGAAAAAAAAAATCTAGTCGCTGGAAAATGTTTAGAATCAGAATCTGAGAGGAAATAATCAATATAACAGAGGAATTGGGAGGAATGAATGACATGAAAAAATTAATAAATGAAGGTGTGGCCCTCAGGGATGAAATCTACTGTCAAATCTGCAAACAGCTGACTCAGAATCCATCGAAGAGCAGCCACGCTCGAGGGTGGATCCTGCTGTCGCTCTGCGTGGGCTGCTTCGCCCCGTCGGAAAAGTTTGTCAAAGTAAGAAAAAAACAACACAACGGCTTCTCAAAGAAGAAGAAACATTGGCTACAGACTCCATAAATGAATTCATTATTCAAAGTATTATTTATTGATTATTAAGGCTTTCATTGCCTATATTTTTTCCAAATTATATTTTTTCTCAGTATTTACGGACTTTCCTGAACAACGGTCCTCCTGGTTACGCTCCATATTGTGAGGAAAGGTTGAGGAGGACGTTTGGCAATCGAACACGCACTCAGCCTCCGTCCTGGCTGGAACTGCAGGTATTTCAGTTTTTGTCTTCTGCAAAAATGATAACAATCGCATGATGACTTTTTTATGATCAGCAGTGGTTTTTGTTTGGCCTTTTATCATTACTTGAAGCCAAAATGATTCTAATACGAATGCACAAAATGTCTTTGTCAATTTCTTCACTGCTGTGGAGCAGACTTTAATAGTTGTCAAATACTTATAGCCTAAATCTCTTTCTTTTTTCTTTTTTGCCTCCAGGCCACTAAATCCAAGAAGCCCATCATGCTGCCCGTCACGTTTATGGACGGAACCACCAAGACTCTCTTGGCCGACTCGGCCACCACGGCCAGCGAACTGTGCTTCGCTCTGTCCGACAAGATCAACCTGAGAGACCGCTTCGGCTTCTCGCTCTACATCGCCCTTTTCGACAAGGTGGGGCAATAAACCCCCCCCCCTCAGGAAAAAAAAACCATAACCCCCTAAATGATGTGTTTTTCCCGGGCAGGTGTCGTCGTTGGGCAGCGGCAGCGACCACGTCATGGACGCCGTGTCCCAGTGCGAGCAGTACGCCAAGGAGCAGGGCGCCCAGGAGAGGAACGCCCCCTGGAGGCTGTTCTTCAGGAAGGAGATCTTCAACCCGTGGCACAACCCGGCCGACGACTACGTGGCCACCAACCTCATATACCAGCAGATCGTGCGAGGGGTGAAGTTTGGAGAGTATCGCTGCGAGAGGGTGAGCGGCTTCCTTTCAGGGGAGCTCCTATGATACGATATTATCGCGATTTTAAATATATCGCCATATGCTGCGATACATTGTGTCTTATCGAAAATACCGCGATACTCTGCCGTATTAAAATTTGTTTCCATCCCTACTGAATATACAGTTAGAGTTTTTTTTTCCTCCTGGTCTGAGATGATTCATCTGTGACCTTCTGACCTTTGTGTGGTGCGGAAGGAGGAGGACTTGGCCGAACTGGCCTCTCAACAGTACTACGTGGATTACGGATCCGAGATCCTTCAGGACAGACTGCTCAGCCTCGTCCCGTCCTACATCCCAGACAGAGAAATCACCGCCACCAAGACTCCGGAGAAATGGGCTCAGCTCATCATCAGCGCCCACAAAAAGGTAAAAAAAAAATGTATATATATGACATATCATAGGTATATAACGACATATCTGAACTGTGCAGGGAGTCCACACCAAGAGGAGGCTGGACATGCAGAAGGTGAAGGAGGACGTGGTGGACTTTGCTCGTTTAAAGTGGCCTTTGCTCTTCTCGCGCTTCTACGAGGCCTTCAAATTCTCAGGTGGGTAAAACACAACACCGCTGTTGTGTAGACAAATCCTTTTTTGCGTTCCTCGTGGATTGCGACGTGCGCCTCATGGTTTTCACAGGACCCAGTCTGCCCAAAAACGACGTGATCGTGGCGGTGAACTGGACCGGGGTCTACTTTGTGGACGAGCAGGAGCAGGTGCTCCTGGAACTGTCTTTCCCAGAAATCACCGCTGTGTCCAGTAGCAGGTATGACCACAAATACTACACAATTTGTGTGTGAAATGCGAAATACTAGGATCAGGATGTCTTCCTTATTGCATTATTTGCATGTTTTGGACATTTTTTTTACAAAAAATATTTTATGGATCATGAATCAACTGGTTCATTGAAATGTCCTCCTCCAGAGGGGGTAAACTCCAGGGCCAGAGTTTTACGTTGGCCACCATGAAGGGAGACGAATACACGTTCACGTCCAACAACGCCGAGGACATTCGAGATCTGGTGGTGGCCTTCCTGGAGGGCCTGAAGAAGAAGTCCAAGTACGTGGTGGGACTGCTGGACTGTCCCAACCCGGGTGAGAGGCAGGGGATTACTGCGGAAGTCATTGAATTTTTTTTTTAAATAATTTGTATTTTTATTAATATTATTGCTGTTGTTATTATGATTTCTGTTCTCTCCATTTCCGTGTTAGCGGGGGTGGACTCCTCCTTCCTGAGTTTCTCGAAGGGCGACCTCATCATCCTGGACGAGCACGATGGCGAGCACGTGATGAACTCCGGTTGGGCGCACGGCGTCAACGACCGGACCAAACATCGAGGAGACTTCCCCGCCGACTGCGTCTACGTCCTGCCCACCGTCACCAGGCCGCAGTACGAGATCGTGGTGAGGGATTGTTGATCCGTTTTTGGCTTGATGTTTTTTTTGTTTTTTTGGTTGTGTCTGTACTTTTCTTTTCTCGCTCTCTCTCCATCTCAGGCTCTGGTTACCATGACTCCCGATCAGAGGCGAGAATCCATCGGTCTGTCCCACATGAATCTTTACGACAAGGAGGATAAAACCAAAGCCTACACGCTGGAGGAGTTCTCCTACGACTACTTCAGGTCTTTCGCCACTTTTAGACTTCAGCAGATACAGCGTGTTTTTTGTGTCTTTTTTTTTTTTCGTCTAGCCCCTCCCCCTCCCCTCTCGTGTGTGCCTCCAGGCCTCCTCCGAAGAGCACGCTGAGCCGGGTGATGATCTCTAAGACCCGAGGGAAGGAGCGTCCCTGGAGCTGCACCAGGGAGCCCATCAAACAGCCTCTGCTGAAGAAGGTCCTGGCCCACGAGGAGCTCGCCCAGGAGGCCTGCCTGGTCTTCGTCGATATCCTCTAGTGTGTGTGTGTGTGTGTGTGTGTTCTCTCTTGGCTTGTTTAAATGTGTTTACGACTGTCAAAGGCCAGTGCCCAATCTCCTTAACTCCTCGCGCACCTGTGATGAAGTACACCGGCGACTACCCGGCCAAACGAGCGCGCTCCGTCAACGAGCTGACGGATCAGATCTTCGAAGGAGCTCTGAAGGCCGAGCCGCTCAAAGACGAGATCTTCTGTCAGATCCTCAAACAGCTGACGGACAATCACATCAAGTGAGTCACACACACACACACACACTCAGACAGTCAGCTGCTGAGATTTTTGGAGGTTTTCAAAAACGGATGAGGCCCTGCCAGTCGTTAAATGTGACGTGTTGTGCGCTTTGTGTGTTTGTGTAGGTACAGTGAGGAGAAAGGCTGGGAGCTGCTGTGGCTCTGCACTGGTCTGTTTCCGCCCAGTAACGTGCTGCTGCCTCACGTCCAGAAGTTTCTGCAGGCCAAGAAACACTATCCGCTGGCCGCAGACTGCATGCAGCGGCTGCAGAAGGCCTTACGGTAACACACACGCACACACACACACACACACACACTTGGGTTCTTTTCCGTCTCTCCGTCTGCTCACTTTTTCCCCACTCTTTTGTTGCTTCTAGAAATGGCTCCAGGAAGTACCCTCCCCACCTGGTGGAGGTGGAGGCCATCCAGCACAAGACCACTCAGATCTTCCACAAAGTTTATTTCCCCGACGACTCGGACGAGGTCGGGGAAAAAATTAATAAAAATAAAAAAATCAGTGCATATCACTCAATCATCCATTCTTTGTTGTTTTTTTCCCCCTGTGTATTCATGCTATATTTTGAGTTTGTCCCGTTGGTGTTCACAGGTGTTCGAGGTGGAGTCGAGCACCAAAGCCAAAGATTTCTGCCACAACATCTCTGGACGTCTGATGCTCAAATCCTCTGAGGGCTTCAGTCTTTTTGTCAAGATCACTGATAAGGTGACGAGGAGGAGGAGGAAGAGGAGGAGGAGGGGCTGGACCCGGTTTCAATTCCATCTTTATCTGTGATTGATTGCATGAATAGAAACAACATGGAGTAATCTTTGGTTGCAGGTGATCAGCGTGCCTGACGGGGATTTCTTTTTCGACTTTGTGAGACATCTGACCGACTGGATCAAGAAGGCCAGACACGTAAAGGATGGTAAAGAAAAAAAAAAAATCTCTGCACCAAGACACAAATCACACAACACGCCACAACACAGCCACCTCATGTTTCCACTGGTAAGCCTCCCGCGTGTCCTTCCTGAGCTTTATCAAGTCTCATCAGCTGATCGTCCTCAGGTGAGTCACTCCACACACCTGCAGCCGATCAGCCCACTCCCCCCCCCTCCCTCCTGAAGCCCTCAGAAACAGACAGAAAAAGAAAACTCAGAGATTAGTCACCATTTTTAGGAAGTAAAACATTTATTATTATTATTATTATTATATCTATATATCTATATATAGATATATATATTACAAATATGTGCAAATAAAAAGTTTGAAAGTGTGAAAGAGATACTGAATTTAAAAGCCAGAGCCAACATCTGTGTCCACAGCTGTGAGGATCTTAAAAATGCTTTTTATCAACAAACCCAGGAGATTTTGAGCTTTTAATCACGGTGTCATTTTGATAAAATAAGATAAAGATTAAGATAAGATAAGGATAAGATTATAGTTTATTCTCTCTCGTGGGAATATTAGCATCGTGACAGAAAAATCGAAATTCTGTGAAAGACAAAAAACACTTAATAAATAATTAAAAATAATAAAAAAAAAAAAGGAAAACAAATGGAAATTTTGATTTACAAGTTATAAACTAAATGTAAAAGTGTTTAACGTCTTTTCAAAAAATGATATATTTTATTATCTTGAAGGTCCAGTGCCTTCGCTCACCTATCAGGTGTTCTTCATGAAGAAGCTGTGGACCAATACCACGCCAGGAAAAGATTCCATGGCCGACTCCATCTTCCACTACTACCAGGTGAGCAGAAAACGTCCTCACCAGTCAGGACGGAAATAATTTAGACATTAAATCAATTCTATATATATATATATACTGTATATATATACATTTCTCTGCAGGAGCTGCCCAAGTATCTGCGTGGCTACCACAAGTGTTCCAGGGAGGAGGTGTACCAGCTGGCTGCGCTGATCTACAGGGTGAAGTTTGACGAGGACAAAGCCCCCTTCCACAACGTGACCAGGATCCTGAAGGACCTGGTCCCACAGGACCAGATCCGCTACCTGGCCCCCGACGAGTGGAAGAGGGTGAGAGAGGAGGTTTAACAGCTGAAACATTTGTTTTGTTTTGCTTGTAATAGAATCAAATTGAAAAGTGGTTCCTGTGGTGCAGTATTTTTGTAATTTTGCTGGTTTTGTGTTGTTGTTGTTGTGTGTCTTCTCAGTCGATCCTGCCGCTGTTCAACAAACACTCGGGGAAAACGCAAGAAGAAGCCAAACTGTCTCTCCTCAAAATCATTTACAAGTGGCCCACGTTTGGCTCGGCCTTCTTCGAAGTGAAGGTAAACAAAAAAAAAACGTTAGAACACAGTTATTAAGTCAGAAAAGCTGATAACTAATATAACGCTATTATTTATTTAAAAAAAATAATAATAATATTACATCATTCTACAGGTTTTCGGGTTTAAATATTTTTTTTTCTTTTCTTTCTGCAGCAAACAACTGATCCAAATTATCCCGAAACCCTCCTGATAGCGATCAATAAACATGGCGTCAGTCTGATTGATCCCAAGACTAAGGTGGGTCCATATCAATGATTTTTAATGTTTTAAAAAAGATTTTGGAAACCAGGCCGTGCGCAGCTAAGGAGTATTTGTACTGTATAATTAGCGTTTCTTTATCTGTATGTTTTTTTGTTTTTTTTCATGTTTCCTGCAGGACATCCTCACCACTCACCCCTTCACTAAAATCTCCAACTGGAGCAGCGGCAACACGTATTTCCACATCACCATTGGAAACCTGGTGCGAGGCAGCAAACTGCTGTGTGAAACCTCACTGGTGAGGAAATGACGGGCTTCTCACATCGGAATATGAATCAAATAAAACATCGAAGTGGAGCGCTTAGGTTAAAATAAGCAATTATCAGCATAGTTAAATGTAAAAAAAAAAAAAAGACAGGCAGTAAAAACAAAAAAATACACTCAGTAAATAAGTAAAAAATGACCTTTAAATCAAAACCAATGCTTTTGTCTAAACATTTAAAAAGAGCAATACATCCCAAGGAATAATTTGGTTGTCACCCCACAGGGCTACAAAATGGATGACCTTCTGACCTCTTACATCAGCCAGATGCTGACGACCATGACCAAACAGAGAACGTCCCGGGGCAACAGCAAGTGAGCAGGGGGGGGGGCGGCCAGGAAACCCATCGATCGACCGTTATTGATCCTACGCACACACGGGCTCGGGGTTGATGGTTAACTCTGCAATGCCAACGTTTTCCTTTATGTTATGTTACTGGAAAAAAACAAAAACTCACCCACTGCCTTTAAATGACCTTCAACCCCAAATCATCACACTCACAGATTTCTGGATTTTTCCAAGTTTCGTTTGATGGACGTTCACTGCAACTTTTTTTTTTTTTTTTTAAGGCATTAGTGATTGGATGTAACAAAAGTTGGCAAACTGCTAAAAACGAGTAAAGAGTAGCAGAGTTGAGTTAGTTGATAAAATCATTTATGTTAATAATATTCGTATATTCTGCTCGTCCTAAAAAAAACACGTTCAGTCCTTGATCTCAAACTGCTGTAAAATCTTAGATGTACTTACTTTTTATGATTTTTTTTCTTTTGTCTTGTATGTAGTTTTAGCCTTTTTCAATGGCATCCATATTTATGTTCCAAGTTTACCAAGCCACTATTTGTAATATGTTTTAGATGAAATCTCTTAAACGCCCCCCCCCACCAAAGTTAGCTTGGTCTTAATTTTTTTTTTTTTTGCATTGTTAGTTAAGCGTGTGCAAGAAAAAAATCATACGTGTGCCACAAAGTTCAAACATCAGCGGTTGGATTGATCCAAAGCTGTTGTTTCTAGAACATTTCCACATACTGTAGCCAATGAATGTTTTTTTTTTTTTTTTCGAATTTTATCAGCCCTGATTTTTAATAATAATCATGCTACTGGACCCCGTTTGTTAAAGAGAAATTGTTCCACTCATAACGTGACCACGTAACAAGTTGTAGACGTGAACAAACAGCATTTTGCAGAGAAAATAAAAAAGTGAATTTCGGTTGAATCTACTGGGAGTTTAGATTGGACTGAGAAAATACATTGAGGCACTTTGCTGCTTTGGAAATATTCTTTTTATTCTGATATATCAAGATGACATTTTCTGACTGAATCTAAAAAGTAAATAGTTTTTTCTGCTTTCATGATCTCAATACAGGCGACAATTGTAATTTTTGTCTAAAAATCCTATGATTATATTTCAGAGTATTTTTATGAAATTGATTGGGCAGTGTATCCCAGTAAGATCTTACGGGGCGGCAGTATGTGGCTCACTGTGGATCCTGTCAGAGTGGATCCTGTCAGAGTGGATCCTCACAGAAATCGATGTCAGGGCTGGGTGATGTTCGGCATCTTCTCCGTTTGGGAGTTTGCACTGGAGACCGACCAGATATCACTCAGCTCTGTACAGGGAGATGAGATTTTTTTTTAAAAAGAGAGAAAGTGAGGATTAATAAAAAAAAATAAAAAAAAATAAAATTCAGGCTCATGATAAATCTCAGGCAGGATTTAAGGAATTTCCGCTAAACACTGACCATCATGGTCATTTACTCCAAACATCTGAAATGAGGTTATTGAATGGGCCCATTCATTGCTGTGAATATTACGTGTGTGTGTGTGTGTTGACGTTTTCAGCCAAAATGTGTGTGTGTGGAGCGGACGATGAGGATTCCTCACCCGTCTTGAACTTGCTGTAATTGCCGTTGTCCAAAGCGATTCGGTTTCCAGAGCAGGAGGCGAGTCCTCGCTCCCGCCACCTGAAAACAAACACTGATTAACAGCAGTGAAGGAGGACTCCAGTGTGTGTGTGTGTGTGTGTGTGTGTGTGTGTGTGTCACCTGTGAAAAATGAAGATGATGACAATCAGAACCAGCGACAGCAGATCAGTGAGAATCCACATCAGGTTATATTCATCTGGACTCTGAAACAGAGAGAGACAAAGGCGGAATAATGAAAAAAAAAAAATCTTGGACATATTTGAATGTTGAAATGTTGAAATTCTGGATTTGTGCTGCCGAAGCCTGTGTGTGTGTGTGTGGCGTTCCCCTGGTGGACCTGTGACTCCTACCATGAGGAAGAGCGGCGTGGTCATGGTGCCGAGGATCTGAGGAGCGTTGGTGGTGACAGAGTGCACGCCGCTGCACCAGGCCAGAGAGAAGAGCCACGGCTGGCTCACCACGTAGAGGTTGGTGGAGATGTTCACCGCCGAGAAGTCGCTGGAGAAAGGAAAAAAACACACAACGTGTAGCTTGACGGGCATGGCCTCATTTGCATACACACACACACAGGCATAAACACACACACACACACCTGACGAGCTGAGCAGACATGTGCGTGTAGTGCAGGTTCAGTTGGACGATGTTGTGACTCTGCAGCTCGTCCAATGGGAGACGACTTCCTGACGTCTGCTGCAGATCCGGATCCATTTCCTGTACCAGAGACCTCAGGTCTGAGGGCAGCCATAGCACCTGCTCATCACAGACACACACGCACACACATACATACACACACAAAAACACACACATGCACAGAACCACACAAAAACACACACACAGAAACACACACACACATACACAGAAACACACACATACACAGACCCACATACATAGAAACACACACACAGACATACAGACAAACACACTCATAAACAGACACACACACAAACAGGGAAACATATACACACACACAGGGACACACAAACCCACACACAGAAACAGACACACACACACACACACACACAGGGAAACATATACACACACAGGGACACACACACACATACACAGAAACACACACATACACAGACCCACATACATAGAAACACACACACACAGACATACAGAAAAACACACACATAAACAGACACACACATAAACAGGGAAACATATACACACACACAGGGACACACATACACGCATATGAAGAAACACACGTACAAACACAGAAACACACACATACACAGACTCACACACACACAAACACACACAAACAGGGAAACATATACACACACAGGGAAACACATACACGCATATGAAGAAACACACGTACAAACACAGAAACACACACATACACTTACACACAGACACACCAACAGGGACACACCCACACACACAGAGAAACACAAGTTTATAATTGGTCCCAGTGTAACATCAGCTACTTAAACGAGGAAGCACACAACACAGTGACGTGAAGAAGTCCCCTTAATCCCATTTACAGAGCTACTCACATTACAGAGAAATATAATCTCTGGGGATGAAACATTCATAATCAGGGGAAATGGACACGGTACGTGACATGGTCCCCGGCTCAGTGAATTTGTTTGCGTGAATAACGGAGGAGCGTCCGACCTGCGAGGAGCGAATGTCCGACTCGTTCTTGATGACCTCCAGCGTGCGCTGGATCCAGGTGTTCCTGTACGGGTGACCTCTGGGCGGACGGTAGAGGTCAAAGACCACCCGCTGGCGCCTGCGCGCGGCCAGCTGCAGGAGGTCCAGCAGGCCGCACACCGTCTGGTTTCCCGCCCGGCCACGCTGCTCCGCCCCCAGTGCGCCGGCCGTGCCGAACGGATTGTTCTGGAAGGGAGGAGCGGCATCGGCGGATAATCAATACCGTGATCACTGAGGAATGTGTGCGCTGCTGTGTAGCTCATGTGTGTGTATTGTGTGTACTTTCATTTATTACTAAATGATACAACTGCTTTTATAGTCCACAAATTCTTTTTATTTAATCTTTATGAGTGATGTGTGTGTATGTACAACTTAATTTGAATATTGATTTTTTTCTTTATGAATATTTTCTGTTGATCCGCTAATTAAAAAAAACACCTTTCATTTCATGCAGGGGTGTGCGACTCACAGACAGGAACCAGGCGCCGGCGTTCAGCCTCTCAAGCTCCGCCCACGCAAACATGGCGGCCGGAGCGTCGGCCCGACGGGGGAAAACCTCGCCGACGTTGGTGGTGCGCTGAAGAGTGCGATCGTGCATCAGGAAGGGAACGCCGTCAAAACTGCCGCCGCGGCAACAACACAACAGTCACGACTCATATCAGTGTAAACAATTTATTCCAAAAGTACTATATTCAAACGAAAGTACTAATTGTTCCGTTTTTTTTCGTTATATTTTGAATGATTAATGACGTACTTTATAGGTAGTGACCATTACTGAATTTCAATTAAAATTTTAATTAAAATATTAATATGAATTAATATTTATTGATCAGTGACCTGATGGTGACATCCGTCTCCAGACCTTCACTTCCTGCGTCCACCGCCCTCTCGAATGACATCAGCGTGTTTTCCGGGGCCAACTGCAGAATCATAACACTCGCATGCGGGTTCTGTTCATACTTCACTGAGTGTAATATGCAGGGTGTGAAAGCCGCGGTCCGTACCATGGGGGCCCCTCTGTGGCCGATGAGGGCCGGTGCTGGGCCCAGGCTCCGATGCTCTTTGATGCAAGGAGAATACAAACCCAGGGGCACCAGGTAGAGGGCAAACAGGACCGTCAGGTGCGAGACTGCGATCACACCACGACACACTGAGACACAAACACACAAAGACACGCAACGAGTGTGATATGGTTAAAAAAAATCTGAAATATATCTTCATCTGAGGGTTTAAGATCAAAAGGTTTCACAGTGTAAAAAAAAAGCTTTTTTAACACAAAGTTAAAAAAAAACTTTGCAACTCACCTCTGCTGTTGATTCGAAAGAAGTGCAACGCTATTGGCCAGGCCAACACTGTCATCAGCAAGACTCCGCCCACATGCAGGTACGGCGCCGTCACCTGAACGAGACACAAAAGAGAAAAGATGTGTGACGTTGGATGAAAACGTCAAACAGAGGAAGTGACGGGTTGATGGGAGGAGGAGGAGGAGGAGGAGGAGGAGGAGGAGGGGGAGGAGGAGAAGGAGGAGAGCTACCTGGAAGGAAAGAAGTAATGTGATCCACTCTTGACTCCACAGGTCGGACAAGATGGCCGTGGCCACGACGGAGAAGGTCAGACTCACAAAGATTCCAATCTGAGAGAAGAAGATAAATCGCCATCTATCCACTGACTAATAATAATAATAAAAGTAGTAATAATAATAATAATAATAATAATAATAATAATAATAATAATAATAATAATAATAATAATAATAATAATAATAATATGTTAATGTGTTTAAGCAGTCTAATCATCTCATCTGCAAATTAGTAAATTAGATATCAGTTTCTATAACTCAAATAATAATCTGATGATCTGGGATATCTCTGTATTTATTAAATATTGACGAGTCAGTGTGAGCCGAGCAGTTACCTTGTGACTCCAGTGCAAATAAAGCTTCTGGCCCTCTGACAGCAAACACACAGCCAGCAGCTGCACAGAGGATCAAGATAAATATGATGAACAGTAACACAACAACCGTCACCTTTTTTTTTTCAAATAAATGACCTAGTTCATCAAATGGTATTCCAATCCTTCTTATCCATCTATGAATGCAAATACTGTTGTTGTGTAATTAACGACACAATAAACCACCCTGTTCTCACCATGAGCACGGTGATGTAGGTGAAGAATCCTGCAGCGATGACCAGCAGCACCACAGACCAGGGAAACCAGAAGCCCATGTTCCCAAAGCTAAACCTGAGATTGTGTTACATTACACAAGAAAGCAGAAAAGTTCAAACAAGTTAAAAAAAAAAAAAATGAAAAAGACAAAGAAAATATGCATGTGTATAATGGATGATTTCATCATTTTAATTGGAGATTTAGTGTTTTGTGGTGACTACTGTGAATAAGTCATCTTTGCAGCAGTGTGTGTGTGTGTGTGACTCCCCCCACCAGTCAAAGTCATTGTAGTCGTTCTTTGCTTGTCCCCAGAAGTATAGAAACACCAGAGTTAAACAGAACGCCACCACAAGCAGAGCAAAGCTGACACCTTCCAGCTGTGGACCACACAAACACACACACACACACAAAACCAAAAAAAAATCACACTTCCTCTTTAAAGAATGCGGCCATTGGATTTATTGCTCGTTTCCATGGAGACGAGGACTGACCGTTGACCCTCGTTAGAGAGAGAGAGAGAGAGGAATTCAAACATGAACGGCATTTTAATGGTTGAAGTGTGATTGTAAAACTTCACAATCCCGTGTTGGGGGGGCGGATGGGGTCTTTCTGACCTTGGTGCAGCAGCAGTCTCCGGGCTGAGCGCTGCTCTTCTCGTAGCGTCTCCACCTGCAGCCGTACAGGCCGGACAGACACGACACCAGAGGCCGGTGTTCGTAACGCCGCAGCACTTTGGCACGAAGGCCGCGCAGCCGGGACAGGGCGGACGCCATGGCTCACACACACACACACACACACACACACACTCCTGGACACGTCCTACATCCTGTATGCACACACACACACACCTGAAACACAAGGTGTACTTTAATGATGCACAGGCCTGAGATGTCACCCGTGTGACCCGTACAGGCCTGAAAAGGTCACCAGTGAAGGTCAAACAGGCCTAAAGGTCACCTGAGAGGTCATCTGTGTGTGCATGACACACGTGCAGCTTTTCACCACGTAACAGCCTCAGTTAGAGTCTAATCTGGAAATCTGTCAAAACCCGGAGTCCTTATAGTTGACCATTGTTTCTGTGTTCATTTTTTCATAAAGATCTTCCCTGCTGTTTCTTTTCTTTCGTCCTCGGAACCAGAGTCTCCGATTCAAACACAATAATCCACTGTGCACAGGTTACACACAGAACAATGAAGGAAGACAGGTCATCTGATTTAGTGATGTAGAATATACAGAACATATATAACACGTGGCTTCTGCGTTATCGATTCCCACGAATAGAATTCTGGAATCTTGCCATAACGCAAAATAAGGAAAATAAAAGAAATGTATATTCAATAATCTCACATTGCTGTTTTGTTTTGTTGGTGGATTCAACCACAGGTTAATCATTAAACAGGTCAGTCGCGTGTACACGTGATGGTCAGAGCTGTCGTCCAAAGGGGGAAAAAAACATCCTCCACATCTGGTTTACAGCTTTATTCTCTTCCTGTATTAGAGCCGAATAGAAAGCGGGATCACAATGATTCCTAAACACTGCTCATCGGGAAGAATCTGTCATCCGGTTTGGTCAGAGAGCGTGATAATCCCCAAAACACGCGTTTTTTTTTTTTTTCGGGTGAGAGCCGACGCACGGAGGCATCGATCAGCTGATCGTGCATGTGGGACAAACGGCCGCCGTGTTAACAACACACGTTGTGTTGACATCGTGATGTAGTGTTGTGGTGTTGTGGTGCTCTTACCTCCAGGCCGGTGGACAGCGGAGGAGAAGCCGCAGTGCAGCGCGCCGTCCTCGGTCACAGTCCGCGCCTGAGTGTCGTCGGTGGATGAGTGAAGTTACGCACACACACACACACACGGAGGAAATAACACAATTCCCCTTCACATGCACAATACACTTGCTAAAGTAAAAAATAATAATAAATAACATAGATGTAACACATCACCAACATCAAATAACAGACTGAAATGATTTTTTTTGCAAATTATAATAAACAAATAATGATGCATCTGACAGAGACAAACAAAAATAGGGATAAAAAAATATTTATTTCACTATGTGTCAATATGTAGACTCACACAAATATTAATTTACAATAGCAACAATTGCCAGATTTAAAATCATTTTCTAAGTTTAGGGAAGCCATCACTGAATCGTCGATCATGGTGAGCTTCACACTACTGCCTATCACCAGTTGCCAGGGTGATGCAAACACACCCTATCACCAGGTGAGTGCAGGTTAGTGATGCGGCACAAATTTCACAGAAACGTGCAGGTGCAAGCGTTGAAAGGATAAAGACGTAATGTCAAATATCCTTTATATGCATCTATAATCCTTAATGTGTGGTTTAAAAACCTCTGAGCTTGTAATAATAACTTGGCCGGTTGTGTTTTCGGACAAAAATGGACGTGGACCCTCTCGGAGGATTTCGGGTTGTTAAAAAAAGTTTTCATCTCTGGTCTACAGCTTCTTCTGTAAAATCTTCTCCAGCGAACGTTTGAGTTTTTCTGGGACGATGTCGAAGAACAGAGTCAGAGACTCTTTGTGCTGAGCCACGTCCTGGAGCATCTTCTGCCCGTGGTGCCTGTGCAGAGAAAACAAAAAATCTCAAAATATAAATATATATATACACTTATATATTCAGATTCACACAGACTAATCCACAAAGTGCAAAGATTCCACACACACAACTCTTGTGTGCGCATGAAGACAGGTCATCTGATTTGAAGGCACCTTGTGTTGTTAAAAGGCTTTTGCTAAATGAATCATTTAGGTCCATTTTTTTTTTTTTTTTGAAAATTCTGTAATCCTGCACTAATAACACTGACACATGAACATTTTTATTTGTTTATATGACGGTAAATAATCTTGCATTGCTGGTGTTTTGTTTATGGACTGAACTACAGGTTAATAAAAACTCAAATAAAATCAAATAAAATCAAATAAAATCAAATAAAATCAAATAAAATCAAATAAATAAAGTGATGGTCAGAAAACGTATCCCCCACATCTGGTTGGCAGCTCTAGAATGAACCCTGTGTGAAACCCAGGAAACACACACACACACACACTGACCTGGCCTCCGGAGCAGAATCCAGAGCCAGTTTACTGACGGCGATGAGGAACGAGTGGGTGAAGCTCTTTCCTGCCGAGGCGATGTGGGGCCACCCGACCACGTCGGCCAGCTGACGGAGGTGCAGCGCCGTGCTGCCTCTCACCGCCGCACAACGGTGTCTAAGGGGAAACACACAATGTGGACTCATTGCATTTTTAAACTCACATTTGTCCATTTTTATACTGTACTTTCATTTCACCCACTATTTTATACTTGTTGTAAACCTGCGATGTGAGCATTAAGATGACTTTGGCAAAAATCTGGTGAATGCTTTCGCTTTTTTCCAAAACTCAACATCTGGTTGTGTTGTTTTTTTTTTCTCTCCTCGTACCTGAGTCCGGTGTTGAGCAGAGGTTTCAGAGCTCGTCCGGGGCTGCAGCCCTTCACCAGCTGGTCCAGAGCCAGGTTGGCCTGATGGTGGAAGGACGGGCTGGTGGTCTGAGCCAGCTTCAGCAGCAGCGCGCCCCCCGTTGTCTCCGCCTCCGGGTCCATGCTCCGCCCTAAGTGAGCGTGGAGCGCGGCCAGTGTGTCGATGGCACAGCTGGACACCACGGACCGCCGGTTCTTCACCTGGGTGACAAAGATTCGAGAATAAATGCATCATAAACACAACAAAATGATTAATTTTGCATTTATAAATTTGCATTACGTACTGTTAAAGTGATTAAACGGGAGATGTCATTAAGATTTTGCATGGACTATGTTAGATACTGTATATGTGGCAGATATAGCCACATGTGGGATTATATGGCTGATAAACGTATCATCTAAGGACGGCGTCTATAAGACTGAAAAGGTCAATTTAAGGAATTTACCCCAAAACATGTTTATAGCTCATATTTGAATCTCCAATCTATATGACCTGTGTGCATATGCCGTATGCCCCTATGCATGCTGGGAACGTACCTCCTCCGTCACCAGCAGACACACTTCATGAAGTCTGAGCTGCAGCACGTCCGGACTCAGACTGGCCAGAGATTTGAGTCCATCGACGCTGCTCTGCCTGCAGTTGGAGGGGGGGACCATTTGTCATGTGTGTGTTTTTTTGTTGTTGTGGTGTGGTTTTGTTCCCGTGTCTCACCAGTCTTGGGACCCCAGCTGTGCCAGGCACTGGGAGAGGCTCTTCGTAGCTTTGACCCCCGGAGCCGGGTCCACCTTCGGGTTGCAGAGGGTGGTCCCACGCCGGGCCGCTGCTCTGAGGGTGGAGGGAGCGGCTGCCGGAGGCCCACCTTTGGGAGCCTGCGGCGTCTGTGGGAGTAAGGGGAGGTGGAAGGACTGCCACCGATGGTGTCCTTCCTCCGACCTGCTCGTCTTCTTCATGTTGGCCGCATGGACTCTGATTGCATCAGATGAGTCTGTTTAAAAAAAAAACTAAATCAGGACATATTTTTTTCTTAAAGTCATCCTCACTGGAATAAGGGATGAAATTATGAGAAATACAGTGCATTATGGGTAAAAAGACCATCATGGAAAATGTGCCTTTTTTTCCTCACAATTTAAACCCTAACCTCATTCCAAACCCAAAACAAAGCCTCCACACTCAAAAACATTCCTACACAACCTTACACACAACTCAGACACACAACCCCAGGGACTCAGGAAGGTCTGGACCTACGTGGTTTTGCAGACTGAAGTGACGGATGGTGGGAGAAGTAGTCTCGATTGTGACTTTCATGAGACGGGTCAGTCTTTGCGTTGGCTGCTTTGCACACCTCAGACGTTCTCCTCTCGTCTGCACAGATTCAAAAAAAATATCATAAAATCATCAAATAAAAAATTCAATCATCATTGGATATATTATTCTATAATCTATTCTTCAACTAAGTCCACAGCTCATCACTTACCTTCCGTTCTCGGAGGGATACGTGTTTCCCCCCGGCTTGTTGGGGAGACGCAGGTGGTGACGCCGGACTCGGTGGAGCTCCCCTGGCGTGTGACTGGTTTGTTATACAGAGTGTGTGTGTCGCCCCCCGAGCCGTGGGAGTTTGACGACAGGTTGGAGCCGGAGCCACTGAGTGCGGCCTGAACTCGATCCAGCGCAGAGAACACGGCGGCCCACTGGTTATGCAGATGCAGTTTTTTGTGATGGAGGCTTTCATCCGTGAACAGTCTGCTTCTGGTCCTGGAGGTGGATTTGGGTTTGGGTGTTTGAGTTGCCGTGGGACCAGGTGCCGGCACGGCGTCCCGTCTCTCTGTGCTGTAGTGGACGTGTTTTAAAGCACACACACACTCTGTGCACTGATCCAGCTCCGAGCGCTGAGCACCTCCAGCCTCCTGCAACACACGGGGAAAAAAAGAGGTGTATTTCTTCGAATCTATTCTTACGGTTAGTACTAATAATACTAATAAACTGTATTACAAAAAAATACACAACATGCTATTACGCCATGCACAGCATGTCTGTACGATATATACTGGTCTCTATGTACTATACTATAGGGACACATCTAGTTTGACAACTTTACACAAAGCACAAAGGTAAAAACCAAATTATGAATGTTGTGCTTTATAAAAGCTCTTCCCAATTTCCTAAATGATAATTTTATGAAAGAATAAAAACGTAATTTTCGAAACTGATCTTAGTTGAGTTGAATTCTAACTTTTGGCTCTAATGACCCGGCAAAAATATGAACAGATAGACTTGGAGACTTACGTAAATGTCTGTGATGGTCATTTTGTCCTGAATAAATCCAAAATGACCCGTTTCTGTGGACAGGTTCAGAGTTTCATCTGACTCGCTGGATCATTTTCTTCTGTTGTTCTTCCTTTCAGAATCTGTGGCATCATTAGAACAGGATTCAGCTTTATAGATAAAAAAAAAAAAGTTCTATTCTGTAACTATGATGTCATTAAGACTTGGAACACGATGTCATTCACATTGTTTTTTTTTTCAGGGTTTAAAAAGCAGTTGTCATCTTTTAAATTGCATTAATGCCACATTCTGGTTTTACCCCAATTTACCCATTTAACCTTTAACACCTTCAGCATGTTGATGATTGCATTCAGTGTGTTCAGCATTCCCACTGCAGGAATTTAGATTTGAGATCATTCCTCTTTGATCTCAGAATCCACTCCATACTTCCACCATCTCCTTATGCTACTGTATTTTCTTAAGTGAAACTGGACTGAATAAAAAACATATTAGTAGTGTTCAACCCACACCTGGCCAAACCTTCTCAATGCATATTTGGTGATCACCAAAAAATTAGATGTTTATTTGTATTTTATTGTATGTAATCATGCTGTGAGAGGTTCAGAACTGGGGTCCTAACACGTCTCACATGTCCCCTCCACATATATATTATATATATAAAAATCTGCACATCTGTGCCAATGTCTATGAACACTCTCCTATTCATTTTTAAGTCTTTTAAACACATTCATAGCCTTTATGATTCAACTCTTTTAATACAATGAGTATGACTCACTTATTAATGGGACTGCTGCCTCAGGAGGTTTAGGACTTTTGGCATTAAGAGAAGAGTAGAAACTGGTTTCAGTCTTTAGGCCAAAAATTGGACTTAAGATATGGTAGCAAAAGAATAAGTAACATATCTAATTGCGGCACATTATATATATATATATATATATCTCTTTTATTTATTATCTCATTTTATCAACATTAATTTTTACTTAATACTTTATGTATACTTGTATGTACCTAAACTGAGTCCACAGTAAATGAATATATATATTTTTTAAATATAGTTCATAATGCTGGGCACGTTAATGCGTAAACGCCGTTAATTATTTTATCGCGCGATAAGTGCTTTTTGTCCTTTTCAAAGTCCGTCTCTCATTGGCTTAGAATCGACACATACAGACTGACCACGGGTCACAGGAGTGGCGGGATGACGATCAACATTGGTTGGTTGATCAGTCACTCACACGTCTACACCAATGAGAGCATATGGGGGGCGGGGCCTAAGACTGCTTCAAAGCTCACCTGAACATGGGGAAAATCAGAGCGGAGCGAATTTCTCCGTAAAGTCGGAGGAATGGATATATGCAGTTGTTGGCCGTATAACTACTCAACCTGCAGCACTAAAGTGTTATTTTTTGTCTCTTGTTGACTGAAATTCTCGGTCAGGAGGCAGTAAATAATGCGATTATTCGCGATAGAAAACAAATGATTGAAAGAAAACAAATTGAAAACATGATGTTAAGAGGGAGGCGGTGCTTACCTGAGCTGGCGGGCTCTTATTTTGAAGGGTCCACCACCACGTTTCCGGGCTTACCCGAACTATACTTGACGCGGCGGAGGACCAACCTCTCCACCGGGAGAAGGGACAGAGTCCTCGCGGGCTGTATACTCACACACCCTCGGTCCTAGCGGCTGAGCAGCCCGTAGAAACGATGACAACCCTGGGGATCTCTGTAGCGGTGCTGGCCACCGTGATGCTCCTCAGCGAGGCGGTGCGGCGCTACGTGGCGCGGCGGCTGCCGCCCGGCGGCTACGCGGGACCGTGGCTTCGGGAGGCGACGTCCACCTTCCAGTTGTGCTGCTGCAGCCACGAGCTGAAGCTGCTTGGGGAAGCGGCGCTGCTGCAGCCGGCGCTGGCCCTCGGACTCACCTACTCCGTCGCTTTCCTCCACCTGTCCACCTTCAACGGAGCAGCTGTCAACCCCTGCTCGCTTGTGGAGCGCTTCTGCCGCGGAGCGAGCAGCGGACGGGTCACCGCGGCGCTCGTATCCGCGCAGTTCGCCGCCGCCACGGTGGCGCGGCTCTTTGCCGGCTCTGTATGGTCGCTGGGTCTGTCCGAGCTCCACCGGCGGCAGCGGCAGTTCGACTTCCAGTGCTTCGACCCGCTGGGCACGACCCTGTTGGAGGCCGCGGCCGTGGAGCTCGCCGGAGCCTTCATCATGCAGGCCGCCGCCATGAACCTCCACCGGGCGGACCGGAGACTCCGCGTCCACTGCATGGCTGCTGTCATCACGGGTCTGGTTTATCAAGGTGTGTGTGTGTGGATTATTCACCTGGATTAAATCTGTAATACACAGCATATAGACACCAGCATCAAAAGAACACCAGATTACATCTAATCTAATGTATAGAATAAGATAAACACCATATGAAGTACAGGTTTATGTACAGTGATTTTTATATATTTGTATTTCTGCACTTTATTCCTATTCACATAATTCTCTTGCATTTCACTTCCTTTTTTTGATTTTCACTCTATAAACTTTTAAGACTTGAATCTTTGATGGTCAATTGCAAATGCAAACCCCTCTCACAACTGTCACCAGATCGATTGGATGGAATTGATTGCCGCAGATAAGAGTAGTGATCAGTTATCAGCGATAGTATTGATCACCGTGGTTTGACTATTAACTTAATTTGGGACCTTACCGTTCCACTGTGTAAATGTATCTCTGCCTGGAGACTGTACTGTGGACTTGAAGACACCAGGGAGAGGACACTATGTATATTTTAACTTTTTTTAACCATGCTGTAAGTCAACGAATAAATGGAATCCTGTTTAATGTTTTTTCTTTCTTTTATAATTGTCTCTCTCTCTCTGCAGCTGGAAGTATTACGGGAGCTGTCTTTAACCCCGTCCTGGCCTTTTCAATCCAGTTCCACTGCAGCGGACACACATACCTGGAATACTGCTTCGTGTACTGGCTGGGACCGGCCCTAGGTAAGAATCTGAGGGGACACCTGCAGTACTGGGTACACGGAAAGACCTGAAAGTGTTAAAGACAAAAAATATTTATAATTAGGACAATTAAACAAAAAAAAAATGTACATGACACAATCCGTCTCTGATGGTTTGTGTTATTTCTAAACAAACAGGAGGATAAACACACAAAGAAAGTTTTTTATTAGTTGATTCTACACAAAAGTCACACAACATTTATTATTATGGTTAACATTTCAAATACAAAGTCTGAGAGTCTGATGTTGGAAGTAGACAGTAAAATATGGAGGGTCTGATTTAACTGTGTACTTGTTAATATTTCATACCACTACAACATGATGGTTTAGTGCGTGGTGCCTCCTGTTTGTCATTGTCAAACTTCAGGATCCGCCGGTTTGAGCCGGTGTGTCGACATCATCATTCAATTCTATGAACAAGAAAAAAAATCTTTGAACAAGTAAAAATGTTGGCCCCAGGTACAAGCGGGTAAAAAAGCAGGAAAAGTCTTGTTCCTGTTGCCACCTCCAAAATAAAAATTGTACGTAGGAAATATTTAAAAAAAAAAGGCCAAATATATGTCATTAATATAAATCATACGTGTATTTATATTATATTTGTTTTTTGAATAACTGCATTCCACCGGTAGAGACTTCCTGTGTGTTTTCCACTTGTGCCTCCAGGTGTTGCCAGTTGTGTGCTGCTGTTTGAGAAGATAATCCCCTTCCTGTCTGGTACAAGACCTGCGGGACGGGACGTCCCGGTTGACGAGAAACGGAAGACACAGTAATGGCAGCCATGACCACCCATAGAATGGAGACAAATGTTTCTATATGCAATTAATCCATTACAGCACAATGTTAGAGAGCTACACAAACATACTAATCTACAATAAATTGCTGCATCGAATTAAAACAAAATAAATATGCAAAGTGTTTGATAATCTATTTAAGAAAAAAAACATCATTTTCAAACATTTTCATAAATGTGAATCAGTGATCGTATAAGTCACATTGAGGATATATATGATAAAGAAATTATTATTTTTTTATTGTTCTCTTGACACAATTTTGAGCCTTAATGACTGTTTCTCTATGCTGTTCGCCTCTTTAAGCATCTTTAGTGTCTATAAAGAGCATTGCCTTTCACTGGAAGCCTTTTTTTTTTCTAGATACAGTTTGAAGATAAGTGCACAAAGTCAGGTTCAGTTTTTACACAATAAATATAATTTAGCCAACACTTAAAAGGCTTCACAGCACAAAAATAAAGAAGCAGGGTGAATGAGATGTAAAATGAAAGGGCACAAAGTTATTTTTTTAAGACAAACATAATGTAAACGCACACTAAAGAAAACTGTGATGTTGAGAATGGAATTTTGTTTAATTTTCCTATTTTTTCTGTCTTAAGTTAGTTAAATATTGTCTTTACTGCATAAATCATGTTTGACCTTATGTCACACGCTATAGTTTACTGTTTACCATCCTAATTACTGTTGAGGCCTTAACATTGCACCTTTGTCATATTTGCATTTGTTTTATTAATATTGTTTTATGTACATCAATTTTTTTCTCTCTGGAATTATTTTGTCAAAACCGGAAACCTCCATTTCTGACTTGAACATTTCCATCTTTAAAATACCACTTGAATCTGAATGTACTATTTTTTGTTTTCCTTAGACTTGATGATTATATGAACATCTGTCAGCATCATGTACGTAAGGTTTTTATGGTATTAAATGATATTAAATGATATTAAATGAAATAACTGAATATTGTTTGAATAATCTGTTATGTCTGTTATAACCAACGGTCCTGGATAAAAGCCTGTGCCCCTCGGGATGTTACATTGACCAGCACATGGTCGGTTACACAACGTGACCTTTGTGCCCTTTCTGTCCTCACACTGACTCACTAACAAACACGTGCAGATATTTAGCAACATTTACAACTATTGAAATTAGTATATTAGTCAACTATATATATACTATATATATATATATATATATATATATATATAATATAAATAGATATATAAAATATAATTTGTTTTTTGTGTTTGATTCATTAAAAAAGTAACATAATATTTTTTTAGAAATATATGTAAATACACATTTAACACACGCACTTTCATGTATTCTTAATTTAAGTTTTAGTGCAGGTTAAATGGTTTAATAGGTTGAAAAATGTATAGATGGAATGAATAAAATGAATGGTAAAAAAAAATTATCCAGAAAAGAAAGTTTCATATTTAAAAAAAGCAAAGAGTAGGTAAATAGAGTAGTATTTATGATAATAATAATAATAATAATAATAATAATAATAATAATAATAATAATAATAATAATAATAATAATAATAATAATAAAACATTGAATGCAAACATAAATGTGACGAAAATGGAGTGTTCTTATTAATCTGGATGATGAGCGTAATCCCACATCAAGAATTGCACGAGAGTGACGTGAGGCTTTAAAAACCCATTTTATTATGACAAATGTACAAGATCAGGTTCATAGGAAATAACAGTAAAGTTAACAAAAAAAAAAACAACCACCAAGGACCAGTTCTACCAAGGTCTGTACACAGTGGACAGAGCGTCAGCATCATGAGGTAAACAGGAAACGTGTTAACACTTGTGTCATTGGCACCGACCTCCTTTTAGTTCACTTCACCTCCATCTACACACACATGAACATCTACATTCTCCTCATCTCCTGTGATCAATCCAGCACAACACACGCTTTTATTAACATTTTTTAAAAACTGTTGTTTGCTATAATCTGGTGTCTAAGAGCTAAATATTTGGGTGTAGCAACAATTTAAAAACGTTTTTTTTTTTTTTTAAATCATCGTGGAAGTCAGGATTTGGCCACAGTCGGTATATATAGATATATATATATATAAAAAAAGGGGTGTTTTGTTAAATAGAGTGGTTCATCCTCCTCTGTGAAGACCATGCCGAAAGTAATTTACAAAATATTTTACATTTCTCTTTTTTCTTTGTCAGATTCACACGTTCCTATTATTATCTTCCGGGATAATCTGTAACATGCCCTTCACTAAGGTCAGTGCATGCTTTACTTTGATGTAAACCATGAGCTGCATCTCTGGAGGTAACAGATAATCTTTAAAAAACATGCCAAAAGTTTTTCTTGGTTTTCTTACAGAAAAAAAAATGTTGTGCCAATATTAGTTCCCTACAAAAGAAAACTATTAGAAACTCATGCAATTCTCCCAAAGAATTGCCCGATATATATATTTTTACTTTTTTTCTTCTTCAATGATTTAAAAAAATGCCTCTAAATATATTACAGCAAAAAACTACACATATACACACAGACTGGTTCCAGCAGAGGTCAGTGAAGTCATTGGTTTTCTTTTTTTTTTGTCCCCACGTCCACAAACTGCATTTTTTTCCCCAACTTATTATTCCATTAAAGTGTTTTTTTTTTTTTTTTTCACAATCTTGATCTGGGTGGAGGTTGGTTTGTTGACTGCAACCTTGCCCCAAGCGTCAACTCAAGATTATGAAAAAAGAGGATTTGGTTAGAAACATAGATTTTGTACATAGGAAGAATAGACGTTTAAAACAAAAAAAAAATGGAAATAAGAGAGGGTTGTTTTGGAAAAGAGTGTTATTTTAGTTAATAAAGGAAAAGGGGTCTCGGCTTTTTTGAAACTTCAATGAAAGCACAATGTACAAAGTAAATAAGACACTTTACATTTCAGACAGATACAACAACAAATCAATGTTAAGATATACAAAAAAAAAAGTAATAAAAAAAAAAAAGTCACCAAATTTAACATGGATGATCTGAGAGGAAATTAATCTAGCTGTGGGGATTAATGAGGGATGAGAGATTTTAACTTCCGTTTTGTTTCCCCCAAAAAATAAAACGGGAGCAAACCACAGATACTGATTCCGGCGCACGTTGTTAAAAATAATTATATGTTTAATAATATACAAAAAAAAACTACTCTATTATCGTTCAACAGAAGATATGACGGAGGGGCTGAGAGATAGAAGACTTGGTCACATAGAAACATTCACGCCTTCATATGATGTAAAAGGGTTGAATATATTCTGTATGTATAACACTTAAATATCCAGGATTAAAAAACAACAAATGGGATTATTGGTTGTCCTCCATATCACACACAATCTCAAACTTCTATCTCAGTGAGGACCCTCGTAATGCATGACATCATACCCATCACATCTAAATGCCTAAACCTAGTTCTAAGTCTAAACCAGGTCTACGGAAAAAGTGAAGACCAGCTAAATGTCCCCATTTTCCACCAAAATGTCCTCACAAAGATATAAGAACAAGTGCAGCTGTGTGTGTGAGTGTGTGAAGGATTAGCTTATATCAAATATATGATGCTGGAGCTGATCGTCCATTTTTTCTAAAACAAATGATTAATAAATAGTTTGATGCAAAAGTTTTCATCAGATCACAGGAGTGTTTAAAAAAACAAAACAAAAAAAAAACATTTTTTGACAATTATTATTTTTTTTTAAATAAGGTGAGAAGATTGACACCTGGTGGAAAATACGAAGCCAATACATCAGCATTATTGTACAGAAATATCACAACATTAAGCAGCTATGATTAGTGTTTAAACACAGTAAAAAATATGTTTTATTTAATTAAAACCAAAGGTGATTAAAAGTGGATGATTAAAAATCAGGTCCGTGAACTAGGAATTACTCCATTTGTGTTTGTATACGTGATCTGATTTATTTTGGTTCTTTCTGGTTTGAATATATAAAAAAAAAAGAAAATATTTAAATCAAAACGGAAATATAAAGAGACAACAGGTCTTTCCAAACAACTGTTCTCCACAACAGATTATTGTCGGATATTACGAGAGGTGAAATCTTCTGCCAGAAAACCAACGAGCACATTTATCCAAATGGGTAAAACCTCAAAAAGGGACAAAATGCGAAAAAAACAAAAAACAGTTCCATTTTACGATGCGCAGAACTTTATGTCAGTCACGGAATGCTTACTCCCAGAACTAGTCCCACTTCGGATTTTAAAAAACAACAAATCTTCAGCCTTTTTTTTCTTTTTACACATTTAACAGTTTCAGTGCCAATTTCGCCTCCATGTAGTCCGTTAACAGAGATGAATTCATAAATCTTGGATGTGGCAACAAAAACAACAATAAACACAAAAAATGACACCAAGACGACGTGACGGGAGTTGTGATCATTGTTAGAGGAAGAACGCGGTTTGGCAGTGGAGCTGCTGCATGATGACGATGATGAAGATGACGATGGTGGTTTTCGGGTGAGATTATTATTACCAAAGTGATAATCTGGTGCCCTTGTTTGTTTCTGTACAATCCCACAGGGACAGGTGTCCAGTTCCTGGATTATCCAGCTCCACGTGAGACGAGTAAAAAGGACGAGGAGGACGCCGCGTTGGTGGTGGGGGAGGGAATAATAAAGTTAAGCAATATAAAAATACAATACCACAAAAAAATGAAACAGTACACCATTATGTTTTTTGTTGTGTTGTGTTTTTTTTTTTTTACAATTGTTCGTTATTGCAGACGTAGTCCACCAGGTCTGTGACTCCTAACAGGTCGTCTTCGTCCTCTTCCTGTGCCGGTTGTGGCCCGCTGATGTTTTTGGGCGGCTCCATTTGTGGGAGGAGCCCTGGAGTGGCGGTGGCGGTGGCGGTGGCGGTGGGGGGCGGGCTCACGAGGCCCTCCGGTTTCTTTACGAGGCTCTTTCCGTTGGTGGGCGGCGGCTCCGCCGGATTGGTGTCCACTGGATTTCTTCCCTTTGTCTCCTCCTCCTCCTCCGTTTTCGGCTCCTTTGGTTTCTCCTTGGGCTCCTCCTCCTTTTCGTCTTCATCCGAGTCGTCCGAGTCAATGCGGTTCACCCTCTTGCGGACGGGCCGGTCCTCCTCAGACGAGCTGTCCGACGAGTCGTCCGAGTCGTCGTCCTCTTCGGACGCTCTGCGGCGTTTCAGCGCGAGGCGCCTGCGACGCTGCCGCGCGTCCTCCTCCTCCGAGGAGTCGGCTCTCCTGCTCACCCTCCGCTCCTTGGGCTCCTCCTCAGAGTCTCTGGAGAAACTCGCTGAGGGGAAAAAAATTGCAATGCATTTGCTTTAATTCTATCATCGTCACGATGACATCATCCTGTATGAACTAATTCTGCGTCGAGCGTCCCGATGCTCCATCACTATGACATCATCGTTGGATGATGTCATGGACTCACCCTCGCTCTCCGAGCTGTCGCCGCGGTGCCGGGGTTTGATTTTGGGCCGGTTGGTTCCGGCCTGAGAACCTTCGGACTCGGACGTCTCGTGGTAGTTGACCTGTTTCTTCTGACTCCGCCTGGAACGCCGTCGACTCACGTCCAGGTCGCTGTCGCTGAACTCGCTGGAGCCTTCGGTCACTGGAGACACACACACACACACACACACACACACACACACAGGCGTTTACAAAAGGGACGGATGGAGCTGTGTGCCCGTGGGAGAGGAGACGCATCATTCCGCACGTACCTATCTCGTCCTCATCTTCATCCTCGTCCGTCTCCTCCTCTTCGTCGTCCGAGTAGCCCCGGGGTCTCCGCCTCTTCCTGGAGCTTCGCCGTCTCTTCGCCGGCGGCTTCCTGCGGCTGGAGGTGGAGCGCCGCTTCCTGCCGCCGAAGTCGCTGTCGTTGGATTTGTCGTCGGACTCCGCCTCCGATGCGTTTTCCGACACCACGAACTCTTCCTCTGAGCTGCGTCCGGTCACGGAAGATTCGAGTCGTTATTCAAAGGAGAAAGAGAGGCAAATATTTCAATTCCCACTAAAACCAAAGACCTCTCTGACCTCTCGCTGAGACGGAACTCGTCCTCGCTCTCCTCCTCGTCCACCGTGCTGTCGCTGTCCAGGTCGTTGAGGCGTCGGCGCTTCTTCCTGCGCTGCGCGGCGCTGGGACGAGGAGGCGGCGGCCGCCCGTTCTCCTTCCCCTCCTCCCCCTGGCCGCCGCCCTCCTCTCCCTCCTCCTCCCCCCCCTCCTCCTCCTCCTCCCCCCCCGCCTGGAGGATGGTGGACATGTCCTTCCCCCGGTGGCCGGTGATGTTGGCCATGTCTTTCCCCCGACCGGCTCCTGTGGACGGAGAACAAGACAGATTAGGATTATGGGAAAATATTGGTACTCGCGTTAGGATTAGAGACGAAGATTTTTGAAAATGTAATTATAAACAAGTTTAAAATACAGAATGATCCATTTCCATAGAGCAGGAACTTGTGTCCTCATACCTCCGCCCTCGGCCTCTTTGATGTCCTCCTCGATGGCCTCCTCGATGGCCTCGTCAAATTCATCAAATCTGCAGAATCAAAATGTTGTTTATTTATTTTTTGCATTTTTTTGAATTCCAGGTCAAACCCTGAAGAAAAATGGAACCCGTGCTGCTGCTAATTTGACCAGATCCATATTTAAACCAAAGGTCAAATGTAAAAAAGAAAAATCAGCGTCCCACACACACACACACACATATATATATATATTTATATACCTGTAACTGATGTTTTTCTTGGTCCTGGTTGACCTTCGACCCCAGCTCCTACTCCGCTTTGATTCTTTCTTTTCTTTGATGATGATTTTGGGCTTTTCTTCCTCGACCTCCACCTGTGGTGGAAAGAAAGAGCCGCTCATTTACGATGCCAACATAAATAAAAGTGAATATTTCAGGTTTTGTACGAGCGCACTTTGAGTTACTCACCGAGGGGGCGATGATGTTTTCCAAACTGATGCCGACATAAATGAGCCGCTCTTTCCTGGGAAAGAACACAGAAGAGAAAAAAACACAAAAACTGATTTGACAGAGGACTTGGATTTCACAGTTACAGCTCGTTAACACACGATACATTTTTAATAAATTCAAATAAATAATAAATAAAGCACATAAAAAGCAAAAGGCCTCACCTTCGCTCAGCGCGTTCCTTCTTTTTCAAAGCGGTGTCCAGGTTCAGGAGCTGCTCTTCTAGTTTTTCACACAGCAGCTTCTACAGAGGGAAAAAAATAAAAATAAAAATGTAAAGCTTTGCTCAGGTTTAATTTTAATTGTTTATTATTTTGTACTATTATGTGGTACCGGTACGTACGTGTTGGCAGGGTGGACAGAACCACTCTCCGTCGGGGATGATCATGAGCGGAGGCCTCAGACAGGCCGTGTGGTAGCCGTTGTCGCACGAGTCGCACAGCAAGATCTACGCAGCAGATGTGGACAGATGTTAACAGAATAGAAAAGGCTATTATTATAATTAAAACACATTTAAAATAAATGAGACCAAAAAAGCTAAATCAGTGCAAGTAGAAAAAAAGGCCAAAACCTTAAAAATGCTAAATATAAATAAGGAAAATGAAAATAATAATAGTGATAATAATAATAAAAATATAAATAATAATAATAACAATATAAAATAATAATAATAATAATCATAATAATAATAATAACAATAGAGATAATAATAATAATAATAATAATAATAATAATAATAATAATAATAATAATAATAATAATAATAATAATAATAACCAGCTCGGGGTGGTTTGGGAGACCGCAGTGTTTGCAGGGGTCGTCGTTGGGAGGTAGGTCGTCGTCCGAGGAGGTGGAGGAGTCGGAGCTCCGCCTCTCTCGTTTGCGGCTCCGCCTCCGTTTGCCACGCTCCACCTTGTAGTCTTCGTCGCTGTCCTCCAGCTCCTCCTCGCTCTCCTCCTCCTCGCTGGACGCCTCGTCCTCGCTGTTTTCCTCCTCGCCCTCTGAGTTTTTCTTTTTGCGCCGCGTTCGGGTGTTGGACCATCGAACCTTCCGCCTCTTCCTCCCCTGAACAGGAAAAACAACGGGAAAGGAAACACAAATTGAAATATACAATAAAATACAATAATATATATTTTTTATCTAAAATATAGCCACATGTTTATGTCAGTCTTACCTTTGGTTTGGGCTGACCTTCCTGGTCCACTTTTTTCTCTCGTGGTTTCCTCTGAGCAGCTTTCACCACCTCCTCTTCCTCCTCCTCGTCCTCCACTTCTCCCTCCTTCTTCTTCTTCTCCTTTTCCTCCCCCTCCTCCTTCTCTCCCCCCTCCTCCTCCTGTTTCTCCATCTTCCTGTCGTGGATCTCCACCACCTTGGCCGTGGGCCTGCAGATCCTGGGCGACCTTCTCAGCGATCTCCCCGCGTTGCTGTCGGACTCCCCGGAGTCTCCTCGCGGCTCCTCCTCCCTCTGAAGCTCCGCCTTCCTCCGGTGGGCGGGGCGTTTGAGTCTGCGACGCCGACGGAGGCCCGCCTCCAGCACCTCCGCTGCCGCCGCTTCGTCTCCGTTCTCCACCTCTTTCTTGGTGGCAGACTCCTCTTCCTCTCCTTTGTTCTTCTCCTCCTCCTCCGCAGGTTTCTCCGTCCAGGATTCTCTACTCGACTTCTTCAACGTTTCAGTTTCAGCCGAAGATCTAACATGGTCTTCTTTACTCGTCTCCTGGAGACCTGATGTCTCCATGCTGTTGGGTTTTTCCCTCTCCTCCTGAAGCTCTTTCTTCTCCTCCTCCTCCTCCTCTTCTTTTTTTCCCCTTTCTGAGTGCGTCGCCTCCTCTTTCCCGTCTTTCTTTTCACCCAGTTGTTCCTCACCGCCATTTTGGTCTTCCTCCTTCTCACTTCCTTTATCGGAATCTGTTTTCGCTCCTGATGGCGGCCGCTCCGTCTCCATCGGTTCTTCTGGTTCCTCGGATTTTTTTTCCTCCTCCGCGTTGGACTTTTTCTGCGTTTCTTGGCAGATTTTGTTTTCGTCTCCATCTTCGGATTTCTCCTCCGCGCAATTCCTCGTCCCGCTCTTCTCCTCCTCGGGTGGATCGGTCACTTCCTGTTTCGCCTCCGTGACATGGCGCGCCGCCTCGTCGCCTCCGCAGTTGACGCTTTTCTCCACATCTGGAATTTTCTCCGTCTTCTCCTCCGGAGTCTCCCCCGGGTCTTTTGGGTCACCTCTCTCCTCGGCTGCGGGTTTCGAAGAATCCGATTGGTCGAGGGCTCTCTCCTTCACGTCAGATGTTTCCTCTGATTTCTCACTGAGGGGACTTTTTTCTTCCTTTGCGATGCCGGCCGAGCTTTGCGCCACTTCTTTCGTCTCTGCGTCTCCGTCTTTGGCGGTTTCTGTCTTTTTAAGGATGGACGCTGAGTCTTGGGGTTTCTTGGGAGGATCTGGACTCCCCGCAGACTGCGTCTCTGAGGACTCGACAGATTTGTCCGACGTCTCCTTTTCTTTATCCTGCATCTCTGTCGTTTCTGTGTCCTTTCCGTCCGACTCGCCTTCTCTCCTCTTTGAAGTCCCCTTTTCTTCAGCCGGACTCGACTCGGACGCGGCCGCCGGTTTTTCCTCCGATTTTTTACACGTTTCTTCTTCATGATTGAATTTTTGTTTCTCAGACTCATCCGCCGTTTCCTTCATCGCGCTCGTCTCCTCTTCCGTTTCAGGCTTTTCTTTAACAGCTGGTCTCTCCTTTATTTCTTCTGGTTTTTCCTCCGGCTCATTCTTTACATCTTTAGGTGCAGATGGCGATTCTGGTTTTGGCGGCGGGGGAGATTCTTCTTTTTCTTCTTCTGTGGTGGTATTTTCTTTTTCTTCTTCTGTGGTGGTATTTTCCTTTTCTTCCTTCCCCTCTGGACTTTTCTTGTCAGACTGGTCTTGAAGATGCGACACGTCCGTCTCTGCGACCGCCGCACTACGAGCTTCGTCTTGCGTCTCTTTTTTCGCGTCCACCTTCTCCGCGGAGGGAGACTCCCGTTGTCTCGCGTCCGCAGCCTCTCCGGCGGCTGGTTCCTTCGTCTTTGAGACGGCGCCGTCTTTCTCCTGACTCTGGATCGCCCTCTCCGCCGTTTCTTTGATTTCACCGTTGACGTGATATTTCACGCTCGGCGGCCTCTTCGGCGGCTGCGGAGTGGCGGGGGATATCGCAGCGTCCCTGGGCTGAGACGCGGAGACGGGATTCTGCGGCGTACTGTAACGGTTTTTCTCAAAGTCTTCACTGAACTTCATCCCTCTTTTCTTCAGCGGGATTTTGGCCTGCTGGTCGTTCTTCAGAGCTTGTTGGATCTCCTCGGCGCTGCTCCTCTTGGCCCCCTCGGCCTTTTCAGACTTTACGGATGTGGGTTCGGGGGCGGGTTCGCTGGTGGCCGTGACGCTTCTGGCGTCGGGCGCTTCCGTGGGCTCCTCTTTGATGCTCGGGGCTTTCGCGCCGACGTTCTCGGAACAGAGTTCTGCTTCGCTGTTGCCGGTGACCACGCCGTTCAGGGAGGTTTCCGATTTCAGGTTTTCTTTCTGCGTCACGTCCTCGCTGTTCTCCGTCTTCGGCGGGGGCGGACGGGCGGCCTGGTTGGAGTCTTTGATGTCTTCGTCTGAAGTGTCGTCAGTCTTTTTCACGTCACCTGTGAAATAAATATGAACAAAAAAAAAATCTAATTAGGATGAAAAACTGAAAAAAACGATTGAAAAATCAAAGCCAAATGAAACACTTTGCTAAACTGGTATGAAGAGATAACTGAATTATGCACTTCAGCTGATACCGAGTGCATTTCAAAAAAAAAAAGCCTCGTGAAACCAAAGACCAGTGCAGACATTTCAAAGTCCAAACTTCACCTTCTGTTTTCTCTGCACCGTCAGGATTCAGTTCCTTCTTCAGCTCGTCTCTTTTCAACAGCTCAGGGTCAATTTGTGTTTTTAGCAGAGCCACGACCTCAGCCAAGTCGTTTCTGTCTCTACAGGGAGGGGGAAAAAAAACAAGAAGAGGATGAGGGGAAATAACACAATGCATCCGCTTCTACAGAAAACCATAGCGTTTAAATTTCATTTCAGGGTGCCCGCAGCACATTAAAAACAACTATTTTTGGCCATTTACCTGACGATGCACTTCCAAGACGAGCCGTCCAGGTCGTCCTGCTCCTCCAGGTAGACGCGCACGTTGTCTTCCTGGTCCAGCTGGAACCAGTACATCTGTCCGTCTTTGTCGCGGCCGATGGGCTGCAGCCGCATTTTGTCCGGGTCCTCCTCGTTGATGGCCGTTTTGAACTTGACATTGTCGTCAAACTGTAACTCACACAAATACTGCAAGGAGAGAGAGAAGAAAAGATTTAATGGCCGTGTACACATGTTTTATCAGTTCGGGTAAAAATAAAACTATAGAACTGATTATTGAAGAGGATTCATCATGATTTGGCAAACTGATTATATTCTTTCATAAAGTTATTTTATTGACACATGGCTGCTCACTTGTGGAGGCAGATTGATGTTAATATGCATAAATAAAATAATAAACCAATCAGCTAATTCCCAAACTAAAAAAAAGAAACTTACTTTAAGCATTCCCGTCTTGCACTCCACCGTCATCTCCTTGTATCCCTTTTCTTCGAGCTCCCACGCCCATGTTGTGTTGAACTCTTGGGTAACCTGCAAGACAAATATTAAATGAAAATAATAATAATGAATCTTACAAATAAAAAACATTAAATTGGAACCATTAAAATGACTGTTGCTATGATATTCTAATGCTGAAAATTAATCGATCACCTTTATGAACAATTTCAAATACAACAAAATAACAACACAACAATGAGTGAACAAACAGCTTCAGTATGAAACTGAACATTTAAGCATTTCTTTCACATAATAAAGACAAATTATAATTACAATAATTAAACTATTTTTTTATTCTATATATTTTTTTTTACCTTGACCAGATATTTCTCCCATCTCTCCACCGTCACCGACTTGCCGATTTTCCTCAGCAGCTTGACGTGAAGATCAACCAGCAGCTTCGGTACTGAGGAAACATTCGAGAGACAGACAATATTTTAGTATATAAAACTTCATAACATAAACATAACTTGGCATCTGGCAAGTATTTTTTTTTCCTGGGACACATTAAGTGAGTGATGCCGTCACATATCAGAAAGAATATCTGTGAAAGCGAATTTAATTTCAAGGACATCTCCAGTTTGTGAATATTTCAAACTGACAGCTGAAGCAATAAGCACATTCACAGAATATGCATTTAACATATATGTATATATATAAAAAAGTTGATATTGCTAATGTTTTTATATTTTAAACGTTAATAAAACAATTAAAAAATATGTATCTAATTTTGAGATGGTTGCCTTTAATTGGCATCTCTGATGAGGCCATTAGTGCCATTCATAAAGTGAAGAGCATACATAATAATATTATAATATATATAATAACAGGTCAGGAAACGGATTGAAACTCTGCTTTAACCACAGTACATACTTAATTGCTTCATCTGGACTAGATTACCAAGGACAAAGGTAACACCATCTCTCATTACTCATGTGATATTTAATGTTAAACACAAACAAAAAAACAACATCATCTGCAGATCCAGGCAGACTACATCTGGATTTGGCTGATCTGGGCCAGTTTAATGAAGAGAGTAGGTGAGATAATCTGAGCGTCGCTGTGAGGTGAAATTAGTGGCACTTGGCGCATGCGCAAATCTATACTAATAGAAAAACTGTCAATTGAAACACAATGAGACACACGGAAGTAGAGTTTGACTTCATATACGAACTGGATTCAGTTTAATCTGTGACGTTTACGGGACACATTTTTGTTTTTAAATAGGACGAATTTGGACTTTAGGTGTAATTAATGTACAGCAAAGAAGTTTAAGAGCATTAACTAATAAGAAAGCGGTGTTTTTAGGGGGCTTAACGTTTTATTTTGAAAGATAAAGACCGGATGCTCTGATTGTTGCACATGTGAGCTTCACAGAGGCAAATCTAACCACTACATCACAAAATATTTTAAGTGTAAATAAAGTACACAAATCCGCGTCTGAACTACACAACGAGACCTCCACGGACACACCAGTGCAGCCCGCGGTGTATCGCGCGCTGTAGGTCCGCCTGCGCGGCCCCGCGCGCTTGTGGCGCCGCACGTTAGTGTGTTGTGTTGTGTTACAGTGGAAGATAAAGGAGAAGAAAAAAACACACGAAGCTCGAGTCAAAAGCAACAAAAGTGACACACAACATGGAGCGATCGGATACCCGAACTCCTCCTGCGGGCTCCCACATACACGCGCGCGCCTTACACACCTCTCATCGCGGCTCTGCTGCGCGGCAGACACACACCGGAGCACAGGAGGAGGAGGGGGGCACAAAAACCACACAATAACACACAACTGGCTAACGGAGCAGCTAGCCTGTTAGCCAGCTCCCATCCGCGGCGGAGAGGCTCCTACCTGCCGCCGTGTCCTGCAGATAGCGCTCCAGCTGCGGGAAGCTGAGCTCCGGCAGGTCCAGCAGAGCCCCGTAGCGCTCCAGGAAGGAGCAGATCACCGCGTAGCTCGGACACACACCCGGGGAACAAGTCGCCGTTGCCGCCGGAGCAGCCATCTTTTCCACACCACCAGCGTCAAGCCCGCCGGAATCAGTCCGAGCTGCTTCCGGTGGTAACACAATAAAACGCCGGGCGGAAAAACAAACCCGAGTGTTACCCAAATAAAAAATGAATACAAGTTTAAATGTTTATTAAATTTAAGCTCTAACTAAATATATCAAAAACTAAATAAACGTTATAAACGGAATAGAAGTAGTGTAACAGGATATGAATAAGTGCAACTACAAGTACACAACAAGTGTTTTTTTTATCTTAATTCTTTAATTATAGGTCAAATATAAATATTATCAGGAGTTCATGGAGTTAAATATTTAGATGATAATCCGGTCTAGGTTAATCACCACCGCAGACTTCTTTCACAGTTTTATTATTATTATTATTATTATATTAATTCTTTAAACTGTAACACAAGAGAATAAATCAATACCAGCTGCAACAGATTTAAACTGTGATACATATGAAACAGGGTCTTGTTTCTTTCATGTAAGCTATCTTTATTTCACATTTATTTGTACACAATAAATACAGTTAAACATCCACTGGTTTGTAAATATGACGCTCCACAGCCTCTGCAGAGCTTACATTGTAAAACGAGGGCAGTTTGTCACTGAATTTCAGATTCAGGCTTAACGTGGAGTCAGGACCAGTAGCAAGTTAACACAAAAACATCTCTGTTGGGAAAAGAGATCTTTTTTTTTTTAATACAACAGGGTAAATGCAAACTTCAAAAATAAGTTTGATGTCATTCAGATCTCAAGGAGATCAACGAGAACACAGCAACGTGGCTGACGGATATCTCCTTTCCTCTCATCCAATCCAACTATGGTTTAATAGTTTTTTTTAAATCCTAATTCTAAAATAAAGACAAAGAAACAAACAAAAGCTGTGCTATTATTTGTACAGATATCCATCTCCAAGCTCTCTGTAAACTATTAATATTTCCAAAATAAAACAATAAAAGGTCAATCTCAGTCAAAGACACTACGATTGATATTTAAGGCTAAATAACGCAAGAGCCAATAAAAGAAAAGTATTCATACCAATATAGCTGGTAAACAAAAGGTCAAACAAGAAATATTGAACACACAACGTAGCATCCACAATACTGAAAAGGAATAAGAAGACGTCAAAAAGTGCTTCACTATGACAGTATAGTTTTTTTTTTTTTTTTTTTTTTTTAATTAGACTAGCTAGCAGCTCAGGATGGTTTCCTCCTCCTTAAAAATAAAGGTGTTTTTAAACTGCACATAACCTCAGTGTTAACAGTCACCAACTGCAACCTGCTGCTCACGAAACACCAGTCACACACTCTACTGGCAACATTAGAGTCATAATAACATTTTCTACATCTTTTGTTTAACAACACGAGAGAAAAAAAAAAAAAATTGTACGCACTACATCTCTCCCTTAAATGTTTAGGACTTATATAATATAAGAAGCAGGGTTTTTTTTTTGTTTCATAAAAACAAAACAAACAAACATTAAAATGTAAAAGGATCTATTACTTTGATCAATTTTCTTCCTACGGACACAACAATCACGCAACTAAAATTGCCACTTTTCCCTTGTTTGTGTAACCGTGTGCGGTTACAGTGTGTGTGTTGGGAGGAGAGGAGCCAGCCTCGTCCTGCGTTGATCGAGTGTGGACACGATGGGACTTTTGGTTTGTGTTGAAGCTGCATGTTCACAACATGCTGCCAGGTGCTGCCAAATATCAACTCTGTTGCATAGAAGTCAATCCAGCCGTGAATAATCTGGACATCTCAACGTGGGATTATAGAAATAAGAGAGAAAAAATAATCCCAAATAAGAGGAGGAGGAAGAGGAGGAGGAGGATGGGGGACAGGTTTGAAATGATTGTATTATTATTAAGTATATTGAATTTAAAATCACTGTTATTACCTGATAGAGTGTTTGATGAGTTTTTTACTTTCTGCATAGGGCCCTTAAATTATTTTATAATAATATAATAAGCCCATGATTATTACTTTACTTTGCCTTTAATGGGATTATACTCCCATTATCAAATTTTTTCCCAATAAATCAATGATATGAGGAGGTGAATAATTAGGACAGGAAACTGAAGGTGAAAACAGGAAAAGAAGTGAAAGAAGAAAGGCACAGTGTTTCCTCTCCTCTGTGGTCCCGTTTCCACGAGTGCGTTTAGAGGTGACGAGAGCGCCGCCGCCAGGGCGACGTCCTCACACCAGCGTGATCTCCACCTCCTCTCTGCGCTTCACCTGCCCGCGAGGATGCTGCTTCGGGGGCGGAGGAGCAGCACGGACCTGGACACAGAAGATAATGGGTTAGTAAAAAATATATATATATTGTTTGTGTTTGCATCATAAATACAATACAACTGATTTTTTTTTGTTGTCTAAACTCTAAGAAAAACATTTTCATGATTTTTTTACGAGTGAAATGAGGTCAAAATATTCATAGTTAATTAGTAATAATAATTTAATATAAATAAAACGATTGAAAAGTGTACTCACAGGTCGAATGGTTCCTGATGCACTCTCTGGGTATTTGGGAGGTTGTGGGGAACCTTGAACTGGACCTGAAAAAAAACACACACACACACACACACACAACCATCAATATCAGTTCATCATTACATCCCACACACCACAGACAAACCCGAGGACTGCATACTCTGAAACGGGCTCTTGTGCGGCGCCGGCGGCGGCCGGTGATGTCCGTTGTGATAGGCCGGCGGTCGACCAACGGGAGAGGCCGTGGCGCTGCAGGGGCTGGCCAGCGGCGAGGAGACGGTGGGCGTCTGCAGGGGGCTGCTGTGGAGTGGCCCCGGCTGGAAGGGGCTGCGAGGGGAGCGGTCACTCTGCGCCAAAGGGGAGGGGGAGGCCTAAATTACGAAAAACAGGAAAATATTAAAAAATTATATATACAGTTAGAATATTAAATTATGGTGAGAGAAATAAAATGTAAATGTTTTATGGCATTCCCTCAGCCACATTCTGAAGTTTCTTCTTCTTCGTTGGTTGACCCCGGGAGCGTCCCTCCACATACCTGAGCGCTGTCTCTCGGTGCGTCTCCGTTCTCGCTGCCTGCGGTCAGATCCTCCACCAGCACGGCGGGGAACACGCCCACCACGCCGTTGAACTCTCCCTCCCAGAAGCCGTCGTCCTCGTGGGTCTCTCGGCTCAGGATGCGGATGATGGCGCCTTCGGGGAACGACAGCTCGTCCTCCGTCTGAGCCGCGTAGTCGTACAGGGCCTTCGCAAACGACACTGCTGCACGGAGAGGAAACATCAGAATATGCAAAAAAAATAATAATCTTGCAATATTAAGCAAAATATGTATGAAATAATAATAATAATAAAGTAATAATAATAATAATAATAATAATAATAATAATAATAATAATAATAATAATAATAATAATAATAATAATAATAATAATAATAATATATTTTCACTTTCAATTTCACAATCTATTGATATTGATAAGCGCTGCCTGCGGCGCCCGCTCACCGCTGGAGTCTCCGTTGCTGGTGGGCAGCTCGGTCTCGGGTTCGGTGGAGTTGCTGGAGGAGTGTGAGCGGGCATCCAGCGCAGCCAGAGACTGCAGCATGCTCAGCAGGCTGTTGGACGACGGCAGCTGCAGATATTTCTCCGGGACGTAGCCCACCAGACCACTGCGGTTTCTGGCCTGGAGACACAGAAGAAAAAGAAAAATACGGTCAATGAAGTTAGTTTGATATAAAACGGCAAAATATGGCTCAGGTGCGTCTCGAAAGACGCGTGTGTATATATTATACTTATTTGACGTATGATATATATATGTATATATATATACACATATATATATATATTTTTTTATGTTGCACCACCACACAACATATTGTCAAATATTTTTGATAGTGAGATGTAACGCACCTTGACCCAGTCCTCCATGTCTCCATCATCGATGACCTCCAGGATCTCCTGCTCCTCGATGGTCAGTTCGTCCGGCTGAGACGCCTAAAGAAACAAACAAACAAAAAAAAAGAAAATATCATTTTTAACCATCCACTGATTATTTCTCCATATTATTGTTTTGAGGTGACCGCTAGTTCTCTGCCGGCACCTTGTAGGAGTAGAGCACTTTGCAGGTGAGCGGGTAGTTCTTCAAAGTGCTGGAGGGGCTGGAGCTGCTGTCGTCCAACACCTCCCCGCTGTCCTCCATCTCCTCCTCGTCCTCCTCCCGCTCCAAATCCCCCTGCTCAAACACAACACAACACACATCAACACAACACACCTTGCATGTAGACAGTTGATTAAGACTATGTATTATTACAAAAAGAATCTGAATTATTTTATATGCCAAATATTCAATGTACACAGGAATTTTATTTGGTGTGCAGTCCAATGAATTACAGTATAAAGTAAAAAAAAACAACATGAAATTAAAGAAATTGTATATGTATATTAGTTATAAATACTATTTTAATTTTGTCCTTTATTCTATATTACATTGTTTGTATATTTTGTTTTATTCTGCACCAACACACCACCAATTCCTTGTAATGACAAATTACTATGAAACATGTTTCTGATTCTTGTTTAATATATGAGTTCGTGGTGTGTGGGTTCTTACAGAGAGTGAAGGATCATGGGTACTGAGGTTGTTCCAGCGATCGTTCTCCAGCTCCTCCATCACCTGGTTCATGGCGCTCTTCAGCCACGTCTCCACGGCAACTCCCGCCTGCCTCAGTAAGTCCAGGCGAGCCTCGGCTTTCACCTTCACCGTCTACAGCGGATTAAAATTATAATCTCAATATTCCCAGATTATTCTTCTTCTCATGAATGAATCCTTGCACAACCCTCCACTTAAATAAATGGGATTATTAGACCGTTATGCGTCATTTCCTCTTTTTAACCAGCAGGTGGAGCAGCGGGGTCAGTGATTGAGCAGTACACACACACACACAGAAAAACACGCACAGACACAAACACGCACACACACACAAACAGGCACACACACAGACAAACACGCACGCACGCACACACTTTACCTCTGCCCTCCGAAGACTCTGTCTGGCCACCTCCATCTTTGTCTCCAGCTCGGTGTTGATTTGCTCCGACGACTCCTGCGTCCCGTATTCCTCCAAGGCCTGGGGGGGAAAAAAAAAAAAAAAAAAGTTGGTGACAACAGTTAACAATCACAACAATCCTCCTCCTGAATGCGAGTGACTCATTTCCTGATTTCTGGTAACAAAGACGTTTGATCGTGTTGAATTGAAAACACGTTCATGATGCGCATGTTTATTATTATTATCACCCTCAGACCATTAACTGTAACGGCCAGTTACAAATTCCAGTTCAGTGACACACGACACGTGTGAGTCACTAAGAGCTGGGACAGATGTACAGTCACACAACAGCACATCTCAGGTTGACTCCATTAGACCGAAGTTTTCAGACTTTTTTTTATTCTATCTGATAGAACGAGGAGCACACAGGCAAAAAAATAAAGTGAAAACCCCACTGTTAAAGTTAACTTAGGTTAATTTTCCACTTTAATTTGTTTTAATGTTTTTAGTGGGAGTGGCTTGGTGATACTTTTCCAGACACAACCACACCAAAAATAGCCCTTTCGTTAACTCATAACTCAACAGTGGATCATTATGTGCACTGACCCTCTTAAATGAACAAAAATATATATAAATCCACAGGCTACGTCCGTGGATTTATATGGCTCTGCTTCTCACCCTCTGTGTGTGGATGATGCTCTTGTACTCCCGGGCCACCCGACTCGCCCATTTCCTCGCCTCCTTGTCCAGGCTGTGCTCCTCCGACGTGCCACTTTCTTTCTGCAGCTGCACCACCTGCAACACAACACACACACACACACACACTCGGATGTCAAACTGCAGAGAATAATAAGAAGAATTCACAACAAATGTGTATTTGGAGAGATGTATTTCAGGAGTGAAAAAAAACAGACGTTTTTTTTCTCTGAAAAAACGAAGGTGGTTGGTGGCTATAAAAATAAAACCCCAACATGTAAATGACCTCACAGAGAAACAAATAATCCTCTGAGAGGATGGTATCCAAAAATAACATGTTGCTTCATCCACACGCAAAAAAAAAAACACATTTAAGAGTCTCTGGTGGTTTCCCTAAATGCCACCGGTGTCTTTATATTTACCATTTATGTTACGTCCATGTGGCAACTTCCTGTTAACATATGACATGCTCCCCCCCAAAAAAAACAGTATTTTAAGGAATATGGTCGAAAACAGGTTCATCACTACAAGTGTGTGTGTGTGTGTGGAGGTCAGTGCACTCTGATGAGGCCCACTCACAATGCCTCCTTTTCACAGATGGGCCGCCGTCCCACCTCCTGCCCCTCCCTCCCTCCCGGTACTGCTCCTTTCCTTACCGGATCCCTCCGTCTGCTGCGGGAGGTTATTTTTTGGGAGGGAGGGGGGAGGGCTGTTTCTCCGCCACTAATGTTTTCTCTAGGAACAAGCAGCTGCTTGTTTGACTTCCAATGAAAACAAGGCCAGCGTTTTTTTTTTTTTTTTTTCTTCTGCGCAGGTTTGAACAAATTGTCCAGTGTCCAGAGGAGAGACGGATCTCCCGAGTTGCGCGCGGTGTGCGACGCCGACCGCATCGCATCGCATCGCATCGCATCCGTGTGCAGCAGCGGCAATTTTAATAAATCCCTGGCTGTGCACCCCCGGATGTGCCAAAAAAACAACAACAAAAAAACCCCAGCCGACGTAAAAGTCCGATAATAAAATATTTTTAGACTCACGTTGACGCTGATGATGTTTTGAATTTTGTTAAGTTTGTTTTGTTGGAGGGAAAAATACGGGCGCAGAGAAGAAACATAAAAAAGGGCTTCATGAGCAGGTGTGGCGTTTTTTTGTTTTTTTTCTTCTGCGCAGGTTTGAACAAATTGTCCAGTGTCCAGAGGAGAGACGGATCTCCCGAGTTGCGCGCGGTGTGCGACGCCGACCGCACCGCATCGCATCGCATCCTTGTGCAGCAGCGGCAATTTTAATAAATCCCTGGCTGTGCACCCGGATGTGCCAAAAAAACAACAACAAAAAAACCCCAGCCGACGTAAAAGTCCGATAATAAAATATTTTTAGACTCACGTTGACGCTGATGATGTTTTGAATTTTGTTAAGTTTGTTTTGTTGGAGGGAAAAATACGGGCGCAGAGAAGAAACATAAAAAAGGGCTTCATGAGCAGGTGTGGCGGTTGCATTTCAAAATGAAAGCCCATGACTCGGGTGGGACCTGCTATGGTGCATGGGTTATTATGGGATACATATTGAACCCATCAAAACCCTGAGAATGAAAGCGCTTTACCGAGGCACGAAGGTCAGTGTAGATATAACTCGCCTGTAAATGAAATACAGAAATTTACTACGCCTGTAATCGACCCCTTCAGATAACAATTCAATTAGTGTCGGTTGGTCAAAGTTCACGTTGTGCAGGAAGTCATCAGCTGCCTTTCTCAGATGAGAAAAAAAATGATTGTCATTTTTTTTTGGTTGAAGGATTTACCGTATCTGAGTCGATGGGCTGGAAGGAGAAGTCGGGGGTTTGCTGAAAGGTGGGATTCTTCTGTGTGAACAGCTGCTGGTGAAACTCCTGCAGTACCTGCGCAGGAGACGGAAAAAAAGATCAATTGCATGTTTAAACCAAAGAAGGAACAACATGTGAAAATTGTAAAATAAAACAAACACATCTGTGTAACACACACCCACCCCCACACACACACACACACACACTGTGACGTTGTCAGACACCGACGCATTTACGACGATTTAAGTGCTCTGGAAGTGATAAGTGTCTGAACCAATGGAATTAAAGTTCATTATTATCACGATCATCACTCACACACACACACACACACACACACAGTAACATCTGAGATTTTTGATGATGTCCCCATTAATCCAGCGAAACCTTAAATGGGAGAATTTATTCCGATTTTTAAGATGTTCCAAGGTGAGAATAAAGGTATACATTAAAGAATTAAATAGACTCACGGTGTGTAATGAAAAAAAAAAAACGTCTCCTTACACCGAGCAGATTTCTGTTCTGTGTCAGACAATTTGTGTCGACACAGGAAACGCACATAAAAAAAAAACAAAAAAAACCCCAGCTTCCCTCTCTGATGATTGGTTCATAATCATGACCTGAGCCGACCTGAGGCCGGTAACCCAGGAGCAGGCAACTCAAACCATTTGAATTAATTAGCAGGTGGTGTAGCAGCCACTGACTTCAGGTGTCATTTAGCACATGTATGTGCATGTTTAATGAGGAAAAAAAAATACATGTTCCATGTCATTTTCCCCACACACGTGACCTGGCGGTGGTTTGAGGACTCACCCCGTTGGAGCTGCCCAGCAGCTGGCGGAAGGTGTCGTGGACGGCCTGGTACGTTTCCAGCTCCGTCTGACACAGAGACACCAGGTAATCCTTCACCTGCTCGTAAATCCTGCCGTCCAACACCTGCAGAGGACGCAATGCTACGACTATTCCATTGATCGGACAGTTTTATCAGTAGGAATGGGTACAGTCCTGACCTTGATGCAGTCCACCAGGTCTGTGTGGTAGTAGCGCTGCTGGTGCGCGTTGGCGGCCGCCAGCGTGAGCAGGTAGTCGTTCCTGCCGTGCGTGGCCTTGGAGTTGCACTCGCTCCTCTTGGCTTTCAGCTGAGACGCAAAAGGTTCACAGTGCGGCATTGAAACCACCAGCATTTTTTATTTTTTTTTTTAGTTTTGGATATAATAAATGTCTCACACTACCTTCACACTGGCTCTCTGCAGACTGGATCTGGACTGGAACAGACTCAACTTGGACCTGGATAAAAGAAAGAGAGCGAAAGACGTCACGTAAAAAAATGTGGACTTCAGAAATATATACCACAAAGACATATTACTTCAGTTTTCCCATTTTGCTGCATCCCTAATAATAAATTATATTAGGTTGAATATAATGACGTAACCTGGTTTCTCTGCATAACACAAGTTTCCACACCGGGTGGGGGGGCGGGGGGATTCACAGCTTGTAACACAAAAATGTAGGAAATGTCGCAATATTTCAAACAATTGCATGCACAAACATTTTTTTTAAATTATTAAATAAAATGATTCAACTTTGATTAAATGAATGACCTACAGTTACTTGGGGGGGGGGGATTCATTCTAGAGGTGTGATACTAACCCATGTGGATGTGGACACGTGTGTGTGTGTGTGTGTGTGTGTGTCACTACACAAAGTAGTATTTGTAGTTTTTGGTATTGAAGTGCTGATCCAGCTACGAAACGGTGCCAACAGAAAATAAAATACAAATAAATGCCTGGACTCTATAATAAACTTTCCCAACAGGCAGAAAAATGGCTGCAATGTGGAGAGTCGCTGTGCCAGCTGTTCACGATGTGCCAGGAGAAAGATCCCACACACCAGCAGCAGCAGCGGCAGCAGAGTCTGACTATTGTTTGATTGTTGGGCTGGAACTAATGATTTATCCTCTATCCTATCCTATCCTATATCAATCAGTGTCACTTCACTTCTGCCTTCAAACTTCACAGCAGAGAAGGTAAACGTCGGGTTTTGTGACAACACAACTAGGTTTTGGAAAGCAGTTGTGACACACCGATGACACAAAATATAGTGTTGAAATAAATAAATAAATATATATATACAAAAAAAAAATCTCCAGTCACCGCAAACACTGAGTGGTTTTCCAGAAATCGTTTTTTCTACTCTACTTTCGAAATGAAAAGAATTTACAAATTGGTGATGTTCCACTGAAAGAGAAGGAGTAACGAAATATCTTAAATATGTGAGCGGGAACTCAAAGACCAAATAATGGTGAGATATTCAGGTCGCTATTCAATTTCAGCAAATAAAAGCATTTGAGTTGCCACTGGAACATTTTATGTCCAATAACTAAATCCAAAAAATGTGGTTCAGCTTAAGTTATCGAATCGCTCTTGTAAAGTTTTCTAAATTAACACACAAAAAAAACAATAAACAAAAAAAAAACACAGCATCCCAACAATGTCGGGGAGATAGAAGAGGAATCGTACTTGGCCTCCAGCTCGGCCTTCTCCCTGACCGCCTGCGCCATGGTCTCAGCCTCCTGGTATTTCTTCCTGCTCTTCGTCAGCTCCTTCACCGAATCCTGCAGCTCCGCCTGGACCGCCGTCAGCTGCTCGATACACTGAGAACACAGCAAAATTTACATGTATGAAAATCAATATCCCTGCATTGCAACCGCTAAAAACAAAATATGCAAAAAAAAATCATTGATCATATCTACAGCTCACGTCATAATTTGATCATGTGTAATGGCATCTCTTAAATTGTGAGGGTGAAGCATTGTGGGACGGAGGCAGCAGAAACCAGAAGATTATATATGACCAATAATAATAATAATTATTATAATTATAATTATTATTATAGTAATAATATTATTATTATTATTATTATTATTATAACAACAACAACAATTATTATTATTATTATACTACTAATACAAATTCTAATACTGATACTAATAATAATAATAATAATCATCATTATTATGACGGAAACACTATCTGACATTTGAATGAATTCTTGTTCAATAAATGAGTTGCAAAAGTTATTACACATTCTCCGCATAGCATCAGTGGAGCCGTGGGATGAAAAACGAAACGAGTGAGTGAAACCTGAGCAGCGTTACCTTCCTCAGCTGCTGATCCTTATGCAGTCGAGCTGTTTTAACAGGATCGGCCACCTGGACCTTGTAGTTCTCACAGGTAGCGATTCTGGACTGAGTCACCTGGACCGTGCCCTCCAAATAGGCCTTCCATACACAATACATGTTCCTGAAACAAAACATAAACACAAAAATGCTTATTTAATAGAGCATTTTTACAATAAGTAGTAGGTATTAAAGAGTTAAAGATGTTCATTTTACGATCATTTAAAAAAAAATACATCAAATTATTACATATAAGAACCTGGAAGTAGAATGGATTTGGAATTTGCGCATACAGGAACTTAATTACAATAAAATAAAATGTATATTTAACGTAAGATATTCCAGATGATATTCTTTACCTGTGGTCTGCCTGTTCCTCCGTCAGGCTGTCTGGCCATTCCCTCTTCAGATACTGATTGGCCAGCTTCTGGAGGGCCTGGAGGTGAAGAGAGTAAAAAACAGTGATGACCTTTGACCTTTGACACCAACACACATTTCCTGTGTCTCATCTTCACAAAGGAAATGCTCAGAAGACGTTGACCCCCCCCCGTGACCTTGTCCCATAAACCACCGGGGTGGCTGCATCGTGAAGCAGACACTTTATTCTTCCCACCGAGTCAGTGACAACAACATTATTATTATTATTATTATTATTATTATTTCCTCTGCAGTTTGAACAATTAAATTACAAAGTAACTCATTTAAAATCCACTTTCTTTTCACACTGAACTTGTTGGCCTGAGTTTTCGAGGTTAGCTGCTTAATAAGCTTATTTTTGGAAGAAAAACGTCATTCATTTCTACCAGAGCTATATTAGGTAGCTCGACCTCAGCCCGCAGTTTTTAAAGAATTAAAAATAGTAAAACCGAGTAAATAGCAGGAGAATATTTCAATAAATAAGTATGTCTGGTGTTTCTGAGAGCATGCAGCCATAGAAATGTCATTTCAGCACTGAGCACCAATCCAAGCCAGCTTCACTTGGAAATTAGTTTGATATAAATATATGCTGCTATGCACCAAGCCTCATAAAAACGACCACTTACTGGCTTAATTTAACTCTGCATAAAATACATAAAATAAGATTTTATGAAATGGAAGGTTAACAGAGTCGCATTAGATCTGTAAAAATGTGGACAGATCACGTCCTTGACCACCTACGGAGATGTTCACAATCCATCGGGTTTGATTATCAGCTGTGTTTTCTTATTTTAGATTAGTAAATGATGGAAAAACCATTTGTTGGTGGATCAAATCTTATTTTAAAATATTATTTGAATTTCTTCCTTAGCCCCCCCCCCCAAGGAAACGAGCCCCTCTATCCTTCCTCTGTCCACCGTGAAAACACAACCCTGTTATGCTGGACGACCTCGGTGCCAGATCTTCAAACCGGCTACAAACCCGACCATTGTAGGACGAGCGAGAAAGAGAGAGGAAGAGAGATAGATGAGGAGGAGGAGGAGAGAGGGAGGGATGGATGCAAGGATGGCCGAGGAAGAGTCGCACAGAAGAGGACATTTTAATCACAGCATGTGATTTGAATAGCAATCGGAAAACGTCTAAAGCAGTTTGCAGGTGGAAGGCGCGTGAAGAGAGGAGCGTTTAAAAAAAAAAAGAAGAAAAGAAAGAGAGAGAGAGAGAGAAGAGGGGTTGTTTCCAAAAGGGGGACGAAGTGTTCCAGAGACACTCTGACCCACTTTGATTCAACTATTGGCAGCGGGTGTCTAATTGATCACGTAACGAGCAGGCAGCACAACACACACACACACATTTTACGGCTGCATAAAGCAATTATTTTGATTATTAGTCAATAAAATCATGATTCTGTCATTCATCAAATGTCAAAAAGGGGAAGTGTCCATGAGAATATCCCTGAATCAAAGAATGTCTGGTTTGGTGCCCCGTAAATCCAAATCTACTCATTCTTTAATTTACTTTAAAATGGCAAATGGTCTTTTATTATTATTATTATTATTATTATTGGGAAATACAAGATACTTAAACTGAGATACAAAAAAAACAAACAAACACATGATGTGTTGCAATCTGCACAGGACACATTGAATGGCATAACTTGGACATGCAAATCCAATAAAACACATATGCACAAGGTCCCAAAGTTGGCCTGCAGGCAGATCTTGACACTCCACGGCATGTGCGCATGCTTTATTTTTCTTTTCTAAATTCGTTTTATAACAGTTTTTATATGTTTAAAGGTAATAAGCCTAAAATGTTAATTAATTTAAAGACAATCTTTCGACAGAGACAGGATTTTTTTTTGTACATTTTTGAAAAGCTTTTGTTTATTTTCTTCCTCGTTGGTCTATAAAACCAGCTGATAACTACGGCGAGCATACAGCTGCCAGACACATGTTCACAATTTTAAATGGACGATGTAGCCAATCAGAAATTAGACTTTGAGGGAGTGTACAAAAAAAAAAGAAAAAAAAAACGTGGCTCCACTGATGGTATTGATTACACATGCATTATTCTGCTGGATCAATGAAATGATTTCTTTCACAGGAGTTCTCCAGGGTTCAGTTTGGAGCACTTCTGCTTTTCTTTCCTTGACCTTCGACAGTTTCAAACTTTAATGCAACGTGACATGAGAAGGTGGACTCAGCCAAGCGCCATAAATTATGTACAAATAGGGATTGGAGATTTTCAACAGCAGGAGTCGGGGAGCGTTTGGCTTTTAGCTTCACTTTACAGGAGAGTCTATATAATCCAGGTTCAGACTCTGGCTATAATCAATTTAATTAATTTGCTTATTCAAGCCCTTCTGGAGATATTGATCTGATCAACAACAAAAAAAGAGAGTGAGAAATGATCTGTTATTGTAAAAAACATATGGAAATTATGTTCCAGCCCATTTCAAATTGTAGTATGCTTTTTCTGTCGTGTGTGCCTGAACATAATTAAATCTCATGTTTCCTGGTGTTTCAGTTTAATTGCCCCGCTGTTGTTTCCACCGTCTGCACCGCTCCTCCTTTACCTCTGGCTCAAGTTCACAAAAAAAAAAATCCCCCTCGACTCACTTCTGCTTTCAATTCATTTTACTTTATCTGCAAAAAAAAAAAAAAGGGACAAAGCCATTATCTGTATCTGGGAAATAAGTTAACTTACGCCGAACTCAATAACTCCACGTATGAGGATCGGAAACAGGAAAAAAAAACCCGCACACACATGGCTCAAGCAGAAATGTGAGGTCGCTGGATGTGCCGCTCATTCCTCACACCAGTGATGGACATTCCTCACATGGATGCAAAAACCTGAACAGAGCCCAGGAGGATTTTTTTGGACGTCTTCTGGAAGTTGTGGCTGGAAAAACAACACAACGCGGAGGAAACAACCCTGTGGATCTTTCTCTCTGTTGTGGTGGGGTTTTTTTTGTTTCTGTGGAGGCTCACTATTCATTTCATGAGTTTCATTTGGCCACATGAGAACTCCCGGAGTTTTTTTAGGGCCCACATCCTCAAGCCCTCAATTTCACATGGTGTCTTTAGACAATATCGTGAAAAAAAACACAAACACACACACACACACGCAAAAAAAAACGAACAGTATTTTTAGACACACAAATAACAAGGCAGAGCAGTGATGATGTTAACAAGCATCACTTAACACCGCGTGAAAAGACCACAAAGGGTTCGGAATGACTTACCTGGGCGTAGTCTCTCTCCACAGCTGCCCTCTTTTGGCTAAAACTCCTGCGGAGGAGGAGAAGAAAAAAAAGAGAGCGTGAACAATAGCACTATAACACGTGGATCACAATAGAAGTTAAAAATATAATCTGAGGGAAAAAAAGATATTATTATAGTAAAGTCAATCCAAAGAAAACATGTCCTGCAGTTACACGTACTGTTTCTGTGCCAAATTTCTATATATACATATATATATTTATCACAGTGGGTTGGGGATAAAAACTCTTATGACGCAATGAAGTTATCCAAATCTATTATTAGATTTTTTTTTGGAAGGGTGGGGGGCTTTAAGGCCAGGGGAAATTTCAGGTGAATAATAAAATAAAAACAAGTCAATTCAAAGGGGAATGTGGGTTGTGTTAGTGTACTGAGTATTTTCAACCTTCCCCCTTATTACGTAACAACAATTCTCTTATCTTGTGTATTTGCAGATTTATTCTCAAGCACTAAAACGATTTCCTCCACATGTTCCTCTGAGAGTCAGCAGGGAAAGTCCAAACTCTTGATATATTTCCCTCTCATTCCATTTCCTACTATTTCCTTCCTTGTGACGTTAATGTTTAATTCCTAATGACGCGCTGAGGCAATAATCCACACTGACGACAAAACTAGTTGGTCCCATTACATTAAAAACATTTTATGGAGGCCACCGTAGCTGAGGGATTTGATTTTACGGCCTCTTCGATGATGGATTTCCTTCTGCACATTTTTTTAAGATGTTGAAGGAAACCAAGAGTTTCCGGACAGACCAACAAAAACGTCACTGGTACGCCTTTTTTTTGGGGGGGGGGGGGGGGGAGGGAGCGAGAAAATTTCCTTCCTTGTGACGTTAATGTTTAATTCCTAATGACGCGCTGAGGCAATAATCCACACTGACGACAAAACTAGTTGGTCCCATTACGTTAAAAACATTTTATGGAGGCCACCGTAGCTGAGGGATTTGATTTTATGGCCTCTTCGATGATGGATTTCCTTCTGCACATTTTTTTAAGATGTTGAAGGAAACCGAGAGTTTCCGGACAGACCAACAAAAACGTCACTGGTACGCATTTTTTTTGGGGGGGGGGGAATAGCTGAAAAAAGGTTCACGTGTTGAAACATGTGTGTTATGTCAGGGAATATATATATATATTTTTTTTATTATGCTGTTATAACTGTTGCTGGGCCAGTTAGCAATAATAGGAATAGGCTTTGAATTGCTTTTCAACTTAAATTTACGCAAAAGTCTAAGAAAAGAAAAGAGGTCAGTGCCCTGGGAAAAAAAAACCCTAACAGCAGCCAAATCATCATTAAGTCATTAAACATGTCCAGACTCGAGTGGCATGCTCCACCCGGACTCCAAACAATCTGCCTTACTTCCTGGGAGCTTCCCCTCTCTTCCTGCTCTCCCTTCCTTTCTTCCACATTTCTAAGCCCCCCCCCCCTCCCCCACATTCTCTCACTTCCTGTCGTTTACACAACCTCAGCTTTTCACTCACAACAAGATGCCATTTCCCGTTTGCTGAATCATTTCTGGCAAATTTTCATCTGTTGGGAGTGAATGTTACAGAGCCTCCCACGTCAAGGCGACTCGGGGGCTGTCCGAAACATCTGGCAGCTCCCTGTGACCTTAAGTTCCAGCTGTTTTGGAGGCTCCGCCACCAACCACAGACAGGAAGTGGGGAGCCAGAAGGCTGTCAACTCAAGCCGACACTGAGGCTGAAAACACAACCGCAACCTTTGGCTTTTTTTTTATCCTTTGAAATGACGCATCTGGACACACTGTTAAATCTGTGTTTGTGTGTCATTTTCTTTGGATTTTAAGTTACTGATAGTTTGTCTTTAAATGGTGAAAAAAAAAGATTTTGACCATCACGGGTCAATAGGACTAAAAGTGAGGAGGAAATATTAATCCACTTTGGTAGGAAATTAGAGAGAGATTTCTCAGAATAAATTGACTCAAGTATGTGGGGAAAAACAAACTTCCTCCAATGGTAGGCGGATAACACTAACTGCCTGGCTTTTAATTGAATGTGAGCATAAACAAGTGGAACCCTTTAATTAAGTGTCATAAGATGTTTTAACTTAAGGGACCAAATTTAACGCGGCACAAAAACTAACTGGGGATGAATGATGATGATGATGATGATGTGCAGCTCAAAATAACTGAAAAATGTTAATTGCTGGAGAAGATTATTCTATGGGGCGGGGGGGGGTAGAAGTGGAGTGTTTCTGCGTCCTCCATTTTTTTTCCCTTCATTTTAATTTAGCTTAATTCAGTGCTTTTCTTTAAACCACCTGAATTACAGGTGGACCTTTTTCTTACCTCAGGTCCTCCAGGAGGTCACATTCTGTCTGGTGTTTGATGTGTAATCTGCTCAGCTGCTCTGCGTGGGTGTGTTTCAGCTCCTGGGTGACCCGGACCTGCAGGTGGGAAAAAAATACAGCTTATTAAAATGTATTCTGATGAGTTACACATCTTCCTGGTTGTATATTCCCCAATGGTGTTGAATCAGCTGATCGCACAACAGGTACAAGTGAAAATGAGCCGTGCTCGTTACCGCGCAGGAGCTGTGGACAGGTGAGAATCAGCCTCTAATTGGCGTTAAGATTAATTATGAAGCTCATTACAAACAGCTGGTAATGTTTTTCCCTTTTTTTCCAACGATGAGCCAGATTAAAGTGATAATCGTGCTGCATCAAGACTATTTCACAATATCATTTTTTGGGGTTCAAGGAAATAGTTTCACAATGTTTTTAAACATTGATAACTGATGTGACAATACTATTTATATTATGTCAAAATGCCTGAGAACACTTGGATTTAGAATTTAATTATTAAAATAAATATAGTATAATAAATGTTTCTAAATATATGCTTAAATACTATTTTCCCAGCAAGTACACTGCAGCTGTACAAATATTAAGGCACATTTAATAGCATTGGTACAATACACTGATATTGAACTGGTCCCAGTTTCAATTACAAGTGGAAAATAACAATGAACTGTGACATTTCATCTGAACTTGAGTAGTAATATGACCTGTGATCAAAGGTTAACCTTTATCTCATTTTGTAGTCTATTCGTAGTAGTGAAAAATTGGTCGGTAAACTGGAAGTTCCGTCAACAGTAAAGGAAAATGGGTTCCGTGTTTTCGTTTACCATGCAAATAGAATTAAAAAACTGAAACGATGATGTACAAGATAAAAAAAAATAAGTGTGCGCTTGATTATTACACTTTGTTGTTTTCAGCACACAAAGTGCTGTAAAAATTAAAAAATACATGTCAGGGAAAGTAATTGAAGATAAAATGTTGGGGATAAAGACACCAGGGTGTCCACTTTAACTTCACATGACACTATAATTTGATTATTATAGAAGATCATTTTGCTCACGACTACATCATCAAGCAGATGATTCCAAGATGTTGGCCATTTAAACCAATATATGTATTTAGGTAGTCTGTGTGTTTGCCAATAAACGTAATACGAATTATTTCATAACATTTAAAAAGTAAACTATCTGTTTGAAAAAGACACACCGGAGAAGAAATAGTCCATTTTCTGTTGCTGTTGAGCCGTGTTATTGAAATATGATGCCACAGCAACATTGTTTTTCGTGCAGAACCAGATTTTGCAGAGATTAATCATTTTAAGTGTTATCTCTACAAACACTTTAACTCTTTAAAACGTGTAATACGCTTCTTATTTTACACTATGAATCCTATCTGATCGTCTTTTCAGCCAAACTTTTATTGTACGATAACAACAAAAAAATGCACCAAACCCTCATAGAACAATTTTTGAGTTTACTGTTCAGCGACGTTACGCATATGTTAAAAGATAGAAAGTTGCTTTATATGACTTCTACGAAAAATATATGATCCACTCTTTAAATCGGCATAAATAAAAACACACAAACTACGCGTAATTCGTGTGATATGTTAACTTTGAATCCGAGTTTGCTGTAATCTAGCTGCGGTGGGCTGGCTGCTCAGACCGCGGATGGCAGCGGGACCTCTGGGAACCAAAGCGCTGTTTACTTCAACTCTGAGTCGCTTAGCGGATCGTTCGTGCACCGATGTTAACACAACACTACACAAACGTTGTGTGTTATAACTTGTGTGCGTGTTTTATATGAGCGGCTGTCGCCCTGCAGTGGGATGTGAGCGGTGAAATTGCGGGTGTTTTCTGGCTGGGACATTCACGAGGGAACGGGGGGCACGTTAACGGGGCTTTTCTGCCTCAGAAAAAAGAAAATTGATGGCACATGGAACAAGTTTTGTGTCTCCGCTACACAACACGAGCCAGTTAAAGTTGTACAACAACTTAAACGAATGTGCACAATCATAAAAATAACACAAGTGTGTGGTCAGAAGCAGCCAACAAAAGCAGCACACACTTTGGAAGTATTAAATATGCAGCAATTCGTTCGACGTTAGCTTCGAGAGGCTACAGCGGGGGGAAAACTCACCTTTCTCGGCGGGGGTTGCATCCTCGTCTCTGGACATAAAAACGACACAAAGCCGGCGGTGGTGTAAAAAAAAAAAAAAAAAAAAAAAAAAAGTTGGGGTCTCGGGAGGAGGGCTGGAAACACGCGGGGCGGAGGAGACTTCGGCCCCGGATCAAGCGGCCATGGAGAGTCCAGTCAGTTGTGTGTCCCGTTGAAAACACTGTGGCCCCAGGGAACACAAAAACACGGACGATAACACAACACACCTCCGCTCACCCTTTCATAATAAAAGCCGCACGCGCAATTGCTACTTCCGCCGCGCTGCGTTCAAAAAGTAAAAGGCAAAGTCGTTTAGAAAGTTCGTTTATTAATTATTTACGAGTATTTTAAAGAAAATAAAATTTGATTCATTAAATGATGCACATATAAATGTAGACTACACCCCTATTGCTACTTTTTGTACTAAATATAATTGAACAGTGAGAGTTACAACTATTACTATTATTAGTAGTAATAATAGCGGCTTAATAGTAGTGATAGTTATCTTTTCTGACATTTGTATTTCGACATTATAACAACCAGTTTCTAGATTGGGAAAATGTAAGTTTCTCTTCTGTCAGACTTACATTTTAATATCTTTGGGTTTTTAAAGACCTGCCCAGGAAGTAGCGGAACTTAAGCGATGAGAAAATCTGAAGTCTCGCGATAGCAGAGTTTAAACGGCTACCTCGTTATAAACGGGATTTGGTTTGTAATGAAAACACTGACTGTCAGTGCAGAGACTCGGACTTTTTTAACCCAATTTTCTGAATTAACAGACGGAGCTGGTGGACACTCACACACTATGGAAGGTATTTCACGTTTCATTCCGACAAAAATAAACGTTATGCACCGTTTCTTTGGTAAAGAGGCAGATTAACTGGAAAACAGCGCATCTCCAGGCCACTAGAGGGCGAACACGTTACATTCTGTGTGTTCTTTCTTCCATTACATTATCTATACAGAGGAAAATCTTACATTGGAAATTGTATTAAACATTTTAATTCGATTTAAATATTAATTTGTCTTTCTTGTAGTTGTAATTGGGATCCATAGATCCAGATTCGAGCAAAACGAAAACACTGATTCTGAATTTTTTGTGTAAAGCTTTAATGCAGGGATGTTGTGTTGTGTTTGTACTCAAAACTGAAGGCAAAGTGTTGACCTTAGATATTACAAAGTTTCTCAGTTTTGTGTATTTGGTTTAAGCTCAGTATCTTTCTATGAATAATGAATTATGGTTTTGTGTATCTCATCAGGTCGTGGCAGAGTCCCTTTGCAGCATCTCCCCTTTGCAGCATCTCCCTATAGTCTCACAAGTCTGGAAAATAACAGACGCAGTTTTAAAATCAGGGAGAAGTGCAACAGTGAACCTTTTCACAAAAATTCCAATAAGAAATGTTCAGCCCGCAATAAGAGAGAGAAGGTCAGTGGGGACCCCATGGCCCCTGAAAACACCACACAGTTCCTGATGGACGATTACTACCAGAGGGAGCCCAGCGTCCGAGCTGAGGTCAGGGAAACACTCGACGTGTTTCTCCAGAGAAACTTTCTAGAAAACATGGAGAGATACCAAGTCAAGAGGATGCATGCTATAACCAAGCAGGAGTGTGTAAAGAAGCACCTGGAGCTGCAGAGGTGGAACTCCCAGGTGGAGGAGGAGAAAAACATATCTGAGGAGGCACGTCCTGGAGGTCAGAGGTCAAACTGTGTACGACTGCCTGGTCCAGCTCAGAGTGCAGAAAACTGAAGAGACAGTTGGTCCAAAACAAAGGGAAGTAGATAGACTTGAATGAAAAAGTGTTATATAAATACATATTTCATGATGTGGACATAGTGTTTGACTGCTTCCTTCTCTCTGATTGGTTCATGTTGGTCACATGATGAGACACACCTCATGCTTTAAACAGCAGTCAAGTTTGCAAGCATATGACTGAGGTTCCTTTGACATTTTTCTAAATAATATAGATCTGTCTCTAAAGACAGTAAATTATCTTCATCTCGTTCAATTCGTCTCCTGTTCAGGTTCAAGTTATTACCATTTATTATACAGGTATATAGCCACAAAGCTATTGAATGTGCAAAAATGAAAGAAAGTTTAACGTAAAGGGGAATGTTTCTTGCAGTTTTGTTTGGCTTATTGTTGATATTCGGATTAACTATATGCTTTATTTACATTGTACTTCTATGGGTTGAATGATAAAGTCTTTATCAGATAAAACCTTTATCAATACAGAGTAATGTAAGGAAATAATTCAATAAGAGAATAAGAATGGTGTTAAAACATGGGTTTTTGTCAGATGTCCCTTTGTGGGTTTATTCATTATATTATTATCATATATTTTACTAAATTCCTCATTCCTATGAAAACATCCACATTCTGGCTACTGAGACTTTCTTAAGCATTGCTGCTGTCCAAAAGAAAATCTTTTCTGTCGTGTTTGGCTAAACATTAAAGATTCAAGTCTCTTCCATGTGAAAAATGTCTCTTATATTTACACAAATATGAACTAAATATCCTAATGTGCTCAGACAAATCAAGAAATGCTGTTACAGAAGACTATAGATATGCTGCGATTTTACAAAACATACATTAATGACATAATATTTGTGTAATGATATCGTTCATACACGATCAGTATGATCCTAAATCAGATTTATTTTTTTTAAATTCATCAGACGGTGCATTATTTGGTTTTAATCTTAGTAATGTTCCCGCAGATTAACAGGGGGAGCCTTTTTTATTTTGAAGGATATAACAGTCTCTATCCGGTGTATTTGTGTGTGAATTATCGGAGTACAGTTGACCTCTGTATTCCAATAACACGTGTGTTCGTATTCAAATGTGTGTGTGTCTGTGTGTGTGACTGTGTGATGTTGTATTTGCACCGTTTCGCTGCTCCGGATCTCTGTCGCTGAGCCGGACGAGCTGCTCCTTCTGCCCCGCAGACATGTCAACGTGGCAGCGTCTGCAGGCGAAGCTCCGGCCGGGGCTCGGTTCTCTTCGCGGCTGCAAGAGGCTCACACACTGGCACATGGCGCCGTCTCGAAGCCTAAGCACAGGCTCTCCTCTCCGGAGTGACTTCTACAAAGGTTAGGGCACACATACGGAGAAGAGTCCCGTAACGTAATCAAATGAAAACGACGCTCCCTTCTAAAATTCACATCCACCCCCAAAACAATCTTTATGCACAAATATATTTGACATACAGTACGCCCTCTAATTAAACTCTCTGCTGAAGTTGGATGAACCTCTCAAAAATCGGCTCGGTCTAATCTGGCAACAATCATGTTTTATTGGCCAAATTCTTCTGTCAACATATGTTACGGAACCCCCTCGGAGGAGTATTTAAATCTATTATTTTCTATTTTACATGATAAAAAGTGAATAACAAACTATGCCGAATTGAAGCGTGTGGTCCATTTAATGTGAAAACAGCCTGAGTTGTGACGTGTGAGTAGATTATTTCACCCGATGGACGGACAAGAGTTAAACTTCCAAATCTCCGCCGTAGAACTGGAGGCTCAGCTGGCCGCCGCCAGGCGGAAGTTGTCGGACGCACTTCCGGGTAGCAGCTGGACTCCGTTCGAGATCAACCGGAACCTCCCTCCGGAAAGAGCCGACATCGTGATCGTGGGCGGGGGCGTGGTGGGCTGGTCCACCGCCTATTGGCTGATGAAGAAGCAGCGAGTCGGAGGGGGCGTGAAGGTGGTGGTGGTGGAGAAGGACCCGACGGTGAGGGGCCACCACTTCATCACTCTATTCTTCATCACTCCATTCTTCATCAATTCATCACTTCTTCTTCTTCTCCTCCTCTTCCTCATCAGTACTCCCAGGCCTCCACCGTCCTCTCAGCCGGTGGAATCCGGCAGCAGTTCTCTCTGCCGGAGAACATCCAGCTGTCCCTGGCCTCCGCGGACTTCCTGCGGAACATCAATGTAGGTCTTAACGTGCTGAACGCCACGCGTGTTACATGTTCACGTGTCACCTGAGCACACGCATGTTTACGGGAGGTTTTTCCCCCTGTCCTCTCCCTCAGGAGCACCTGGGCGTGTTGAACGAAGACCCCATCGACCTTCAGTTCAACCAATCAGGATACCTGTTCCTGGCCAGTCAGGAAGCGGCTCACATCATGGAGGACAACTACAGCACCCAGAGGTGAAGGCTCCTTCAAATCAATCAATCAATCAATCACTTTGATCCATTGATCCATTGATCTGATTTTTAGGTACGCCGGAGCCAAAGTGTCGCTCCTCTCTCCCTCACAGCTGAAGGAGAAGTTTCCGTGGATAAACACAGATGGCGTGGTTCTGGCTTCATACGGTGAGATAAAAAAAATAAAATGTATGGAATCATCACAACATTATTTTTTTCAGGATTTTAAGAAGATTTGAATAATTTGGCCTGATGTTCCTCGTTCTTTTCTTCATCCTCCTCCAGGGCTGGAGAACGAGGGCTGGTTCGACCCCTGGACTCTGCTGAACGCCTTCAGGAGGAAGGCCATCTCCATGGGAGTCGTCCAGTGCTGTGGAGAAGTCACAGGTTTTCTTTTGTTTTGTTACACACACACACACACACTGACGCACTCTAATGCTTAACTCTGGGCTCACACTGTTATCTATTTGACGCACAAAGCCTACATGTTAACCAACAACTTATTTCAACACAACTCTGCAGCCTAACACCAGTTTTTGTTTAAGAGTTCCACATTTGAAGTATTTTTAAGCTGCTTATGGGCAGTTTTTAGATAATTTTTATATCTAAAAAAAAAGCGCACAAGTATTTAAAAAAGAAAAGAAGAGAATGATAGACAGAGACGATGATGGAGATAAAGTAAAAACCTGCTTTATTCTACTACTTATTTAACTTCTCTTTTATTCATTAACTGAAAAAACAGAAAACTTTGCACTTCAAATTTAGAAATGCAGAAATGTCCATAGTTGTGTATTTGCACTAATCTGCAGCCACTGTCTCAGTCAGTTTTGATTTATTTTTGCCCAAATCATTTCTCTCTTTTTCTTTTCAGGATCTGATTAAACAGAGACATTATTATTATTATTATTATTATTATTATTATTATTATTATTATTATTATTATTATTATTATTATTATTATTATTATTATTTTCAAAGTGAATGTTCTCTATTCAGGTGTTTTTTGGACATTTAAATGTTATTTAGTTGACACTTTCGTTGTCATAAGTTTGATAATTTAATTAATTATTATTAAAATAAATTATTATTATTTAAATAGGAAATTGGTATGGGGTGTTTGTGCTATCTTATTGATCGGTTTTCAACCAGCTAACGGCTAACCAACATCACCTCCACAGATTTTGATCATACAATAAACATGGTGAGAAACGCTGAGGGCGAACGTGTGGATATGGCCAGAATAAAAAACGTCAAGGTAAGTGAGACCACGACACTAATAAAGTGTCACGAAAAACATTTTTCCTGAAGAATGATATCATGATAAATGATTTATATAATTGACGGATTATCAGAATGAGGTCTTTTATAATATTATTCCCATGTTTTGTATTTGATCATATCTAGTGAATAAAAAATAAATAAAAAAATCCAAAGGCATTTTTTTTTAAACTTTATTTGTAACTTTTAGGTGCTACTTCAGCCTTTAAGCCGTTTTTATCTCTCTACTTCTGTAATAAAAGTGTAAAACCAAAGTGTTTGTTGGTAATTTGGTGAATCCGTCTCTAAACACGGTTGTGTAGTAACAGATTTTTTTTTTTGCTGTTGTGTTGAGCAGGTGCAGATGCCCAACAGCCTGGAGTACCAGCCGGTGGAATGTGCCATTGTGGTGAATGCAGCGGGAGCCTTTTCCAATAAGCTGGCACGGATGCTGGGAATTGGCTTCGGCCCCAAAGACACCATGGCTGGAATTCCTCTGCCCGTTGAGCCGCGGAAAAGGTAGCTGGACGACTTAAAGGCCACGTTTTCCAGTTTTTTAAATAAAAAAAAAACATGAGCTGTCAAAATATCTGGCTGTCAGGGCCTCATACGGCGCACTTCATTTGTATTCTGTCAGCTTTAATCTTAAAAAAAACAAAAAAAAACATGCACACACCAGCAAGTCTGCAGCTGTTTTTTTTTATTTTTATTTACTGCTGAAAAGCAGAGAAAATAAAAACAACAAAGCCCCAAAAAGTCACGGTAGAATTCACATTCTCTGTATATGCAGTATTCACAGGGTTCAAATGAATTTCAATAAATCTTTTCAATATATATATAATATATAATGTCATGGTCAAAGTAGGAACTTTACTTGAGTTTCTATTTTTCTTTACACACGTTTTCTGCATCAGTGCGAAACTATAATTATTCCTAATAATATAAATATTTTTTTCTATTACATCCAGGTTTGTGTATGTATTCCACTGTCCCGATGGTCCCGGTCTGGACACTCCCTTCCTGGTCGACTACTCTGGAGTTTACTTCAGGAGAGAAGGTTTAGGAGGAAACTTCATCGCGGGGGCGTCGCCCGAGGAGGTTTGCTGTGTCTCCTGATTTTTTTTTTTTTTTTTTACACATCACAATAAACTTATCAGATTTTTTTGTTGTTTTCAGGAAAATGAGCCAGACACTGATAATCTCCAGGTGGATCACCAGTTCTTTGAGGAAAAGATTTGGCCCCACTTGGCCAATCGTGTTCCTGCATTCCAGAAACTTAAGGTGAGTGTCGGGAGATTTTCACCAATTGAAGAAAAAAATCAAATAAATTCGACTATTTTCACCGTCAGCAATTGTACATTTGTAAGTGGAATCCTAAGGTAAAAAAAAAAGAACATTATTTTAATAGCCACCTAAAGTAGATACATCTCAAAATGCTACATTTGAACATTGAAGGTTTCCCTCATAGTTTATAACAAAAGTTATATTCACATTCATTATTTTCCCTCATTGAAATAAAATACTGATTATCCTCTGGCTCCTCTCTCAGGTGACCAGCGCGTGGGCCGGTTACTACGACTACAACCCCTTTGACCAGAACGGCATCATCGGCATGCATCCTCTGGTCAACAACATGTACTTTGCCACCGGCTTCAGCGGCCACGGCCTGCAGCACTCTCCGGCCGTGGGCCGCTCCGTGGCCGAGCTCATCCTGGACGGGAACTTCAAAACTCTGGACCTGACCAAGTTTGGCTTCAGACGGATCCTGGACCAGGAGCCCATGTTGGAGAGGAACATTGTGTAGGCCGAGGATCTGGATTTGTTGCATTGTTACGGAACAGTTAGTTGTCCATTAATGATATTTCATCAATGGATTATGGATTGATAAATGCTGTATATTCATATGCAATACATCATTGCTATCAACTCTGGTTGTTAATAACGTTTTTTTTATATAGAACGGGTTTGGGTTAGTGCACGTTCTCTCCAGATATTCCTACTTAATTTGTCATTCCTCGATTAATTTTAAAATGTACTGTTATGAATACCAACACATAGCCATGAATGACCTAACTTATATCTGAACTTTTTATGAATATGCAATTTATAAGTACGCAATACTGTTTTCCTGACAAAAAATCTATGTTTCAGTGGTTTAAGTGTCATATCGTAATCGTCCACGAGATGGCGCAATTTCTTTCATATCGAGTAAGCGGCACGGAGCATCCATGCAAATAGTTGAAATAGGATGAAGTTAACTCATTAACGCTTTCAATTGTTACATTGGAATATAATACCATACGTATCCATTCATAATCCCTTAAATGCAGTAAATGTACTACTAGTACTAGATTTATCTGTTGTTTATCAGAATGATGTGCATTCCTGAGCTTTCGTGTTCTTTTGACGTCTGTATCCACCTGAGCAGAGAGCTGAAGTCAGGCGGTGAGATCCATGCCGGGCCTCTGCAGCACCAACACAGTTTGCATCTTGACTCATCAATTCATTTTTTTTCTTCATTAGCATGCATCAGCATCTGTATCCGTCACTGGGGGGGGGGGTCATCCTATTTATTCGAGAACTCTCTTTCATATCATAACAGATCATGGAAATGTGCTCCACGCACGTGAGGGTGGTTCTCCTGCAAAAGACACTTTGTCAAGCTTCTCATTTTGATGCAAATGCGATGAGGCCTTGCAGGTTGGAAGTGGGTGTGGGGTGCTGGTTTTGCTGCTGGGGGTGGTGGAAGGGGGCTGTATGGGGGACCCGGGGAGGGGGGGGGGTGCAATGGAAGGATTTCTTTGTGAGGCCCTGACGCAAATCCCGAATGTTCTCAGGGTGGAAAACAGAAACAGCATGGGTGCTCCACCGGCCACGTCGGCCTCTTCAATAGATGCACCTTCGGCCTCACAAAAGCACCGAGGCCTTTCTCTCAAAAACTGGAGCTCCAGTTTGAGTTTTGCAGGCCAGAAAACTGCAGCCACCATGAGGGAATCACTGGGTGCATGACTCTTTTTTTTTTTTTTTTTTTTTAAGCAAAGGGACAAGAGTGGCTGCCAGTCAGGAGACGACCAGCGTCCCCTGGCTGGTTCCTGTGTCTGGATGAAGTCGGTGTGCAGCTTGGCATGTGGCTGGGATTAGGAGAATTTCACTGTGGATTAAAATCTTTTCCGACGCCTCGATGGCCACTCGCTGAAAGAAAAAGAAAAAGGAGCGTGGAGGTTCCAGGGTGAGTTCCAGAGAGCCGTCTGGGTCCATGGTCTCAGTCAGCAGGTACGTTCGAATCCCCATTTTTCTTGTTTCTGTCCACACAACGTCAGGAAGTGAAAGGTTTTCTCATCACACTTTGGAGTTTGTGTTGAAGTTTTGAAACATGGCTCCATGAGTCTAATGCGTAGTCCAGATTTGCTCTGACCGAAGGATCACGGCTGCTGAGAAGAAAGTGTCCTTTCGAGATAAAATATGAATGACTAGAGGATTCCGTGTCTTGTCTTCTGTCTTTGTAGAAAAAAAAAAAAAAAGTATTTTGTCAATTACGTAAGAGAAATCAAAATAAATAAGAAATCAGTTCCAGTAACGATACTTCCTGAAAACATATTAAGTGAGAAAAAAAAACATTGATGTGAAAAATCGGTATGTAAGTAGATGAATTAGTCATCAGTAGCTCAATCTTTTGTGAGATGAAAAACTTTACACTTTGCTACATAGTTGTGAATGTAAATATGAAATTGATTATTGATTTTATGATTATTTTCTCCAAAACAATCTTTTTTTTATTGAACCGGAGTCTTGAGTCTAATCATCCGTTGTTACGTAAGACTCAGAGTACAGTAGAGGACCACGTGGTACTTTGTTCACGGTACTTACCTAAAGAGTAGATTAAATATTTAACCAAAACCTACGTCTACTGCGGCGGCGAACAAGAAGAGGTAAATGTAGTTCAGTGTATAATGAATGAAACCCCTCACGCTGTCATGTTCTACTGAGAATTAGTTTCGTTTTTTAGCAATAATAAAATTATATGAAATAAAAGATTAATTAAAAAAAACAATAATAATTATAATAAAATAACAATAATAAAAAAATATAATACTAATAATAATAATAATAATAATAATAATAATAATAATAATAATAATAATAATAATAATAATCATAATCATAATAATAATCATAATCATAATCATAATAATAAACAATAAAACATAATAATAATATAATTAAAATAAAAAATAAATAGTAATAATAATAATAATAATAATAACAAAAGCTACAGGATTTGTTGGCTGTTGCACATCGTGATTCCTTTGAGCCAAATTATAATTTTTTGATGATTCCCTGCTCAGAGGTTTATGTGGATTACATATTTTTGCACAAACTATTTGTTTTGTTTTTGTTTTTACTCCAGAATGCTCCGGCTGCTCCAGGGACACCGAAGTCGCAAAAGCCGCCTTGTCACCAAAGACGGGCGCTGCAACATTGAGTTCGGTAACATCGAGTACAGCAACCACTTGGCCTTCCTGGTGGACTTCTGGACCACCTTCGTGGAGATCCGCTGGCGCTTCGTCTTCCTCCTCTTTGTGGCCTCCTTCACGGGCAGCTGGTTCATCTTCAGCTTGCTGTGGTACTGGGTGGCCCAGAGCAACGGGGACCTGAGCGGACAGAACCGCACGGACGGACACGTGCGCTGCATCGACAACGTGCACGGCCTCACCACCGCCTTCCTGTACTCGCTGGAGACCCAGACCACCATCGGGTACGGAGGCCGTGCGCTGACCGGACACTGCGCTGGCACCGTGGCCCTCATCATCGTCCAATCCTTGATCGGGGTCTTCATCAACTGCTTCACGTGCGGCGTGGTCCTGGCGAAGATCTCCTCGCCCAAGAAACGGGCCAAGACAGTGACCTTCAGCAGGATGGCGGTGATCTGCCTGAAGAAGAACAGCCTGTGTCTCCTGATCCGCGTCGCCAACCTGCGGAAGACTTTATTGATCGGAAGCCAAATTTACGGTAAACTGCTGAGGACCACGACCTCTCCGGACGGGGACGCCATCATCCTGGACCAGGTGGACATCGACTTCACGGTGGACGCCGGGAAGGAGAATTTGTTTTTCGTCTGCCCTCTGACCCTGTACCACGTCATCAACAGGTCCAGTCCCTTCTACGAGCTCTCGGCCGACTCGCTCCCGCAGCAGGACTTTGAGCTGGTGGTGTTCCTGGACGGGACCGCCGAGTCCACCAGCTCGTCTTGTCAGGTCCGCACGTCCTACATCCCGCAGGAGATCCAGTGGGGGTACAGCTTCCTGCCCGTCATCTCACGCACCAAGACAGGGAAGTACCGCGTGGACTTCACCAATTTTTCCAAAAGCGTGCGCGTGACCACGCCGCACTGTGTCCACTGCTTTGAGACGGATGCGGACCAGAGGAACCGCGACGGCCTCAGCCGGCAGAAGACGGGCATCGACAACCTCGGCTTCCAGGCCATCGACATCCAAGACTTCGTGGACATCACCAAAATGTGAGAAGAAGTTTCAGGAGACGGAAAAGCAGAAACGGGAAGTGGGACGATTGGGGTTCGTTACTTCCTGTCAGGCAATGAAGAAAGACTCTGCCTCTCCTGGGGGACGCTTTTGAAGCTACCTTTGTTTGCTTCGAACATTCAAAGCTGTTTAAAAAGCGTCTGGATGGAAACAATATAAAAATAGCGCCAGCTAAGCTGCTCATTTCAATCAAAGCATCTTTGGGACTTTGTGTAGGTAAAATGTGGAAGCAGCAGGAAGAGGGATTGAAGCTTTGAGGGGCAGAAAATGAAAAGGGGGGGGGGGTTACTGGAAGGCACAGTGGGTTCTGCTTGAAAAGATTAGGGGCCTGAGCCTTTTATAATGAAAAAAAAAAAAGTGTGCTACAAAGGCTGAGTGAGAACAAAAAATTAGGACAGGCCTTCTGAGTGTTCTCATTATTCCCACTCATTTGTGAACTGCATGTTTTTGACGAATCTCGTGCGCCTTTAATTAGGAAACTGTGAACGTAGCTGCAGTAAATGATTTTAAATTGTGACCAGTCTACAGTTTGTAGATCATATTGTTCAACACTGAAAGTTCTCAGGGAAAATAACGCAACGTCTTTAGTTGGAATAAAACCTGATATTTCTTTGCAGGTTTGTGGTTTTTCTTTGAGAAGGAACGGTAGCTGCAGAATATTAAGAAAAATTGTGAACCAGCGTTCCCAAAAATATTACGGTACACCTATTGATGCCACTTACTCACCAATGCATTAAAAAATGTATAATCATTTTTAATATTTTTTTTAAATAATTACAATAACACTATTATACAATGCAATGCATACATGAAGCGCGATCAACTCTTGATAATATTTTCCCCTTTAATGTTTAAAAAAAATATATATATACAGTATATATGACCCTTGGTTCATTGCTAAATATCATATAAATGTCCCTTTAGTTCTTTAACTGATGCAGTTAATAGTGACTCGGCACTTTCCTGATCCTCTTCTCTTTTTCTCCTTTTTTAAAAGTTTTTAATGGAACAGATGTGCAGCGATGCATATGAAATATACATTAACTGCTGATGTAGCTGCAGACATAAAACATTCATGCCTGTTTACGTTAATGGTCGCGAGGCTTCCCACATACACTGCTTTGTTTTCACTGTGACGCATGAGACGGGGGTTAAAGAAGCATTAAGAGATTTTATAACGCACAAACACTGCAACAACACAATCGAGATAGATTAAACACAGTCAGTTCATCTATCAATAATTAATTCAGTAATAATAAAATAATCATTACTTTCAACACTAGGATAAAGTAACTAACTGGCGGTTAAATGAATAATTCATTAAAAAATACTATAAGATGTAATAATGAAGCTCTACGGCCAGCTTTTTTTGATATTTTAATACGTCTGTACACACACACACACACACACACACACACATCCTGTCTCTCTCCCCGGAGACACAAAGGCAGGAAACAAATACCATATATATATTTTTTTTTTAAGGAAAAAAAAAGAACAGCAGTGACAGCTGTGCCGGCCACTAGAGAGCAACAGAGCACTGCTGTGATTGGCTGTGATTAGCGTGAAGATTTTAAAATAAACAATTAATTCTGCAATAAAGATGTTTTTTAAAAGTAAGAATCATTGTCCCAGTTCCACCAGCACTTCCTCTTTCATATGTCAAAAAAAAAAGAAAAAGTTCAGCCTGCAAACTTCTCCCAAAAGTGCCCTGCAGTTTCCAGCAGAACCTCTGAGTGATGGAGCCGGTTATTTAGCAGCTCAGCCTCTCTGGGGGATTTTTCTAACTGGGAGTCAGATTGTTCATTAAAAAAAAGAAAATGTCTCTAACATTTTTTTTCTTTTCTTTCTGTCAGCCAAGGCAGAGACGTGTGAGATGGCTTTCATCCCATTTTGGATTTACAGAGGCGAGTTTAAAAACTGGGCTTCATCTGCATTACAATGAACAGAAGTGGAGAGAGGGACCAGGGAGGGAGAGGGAGGAAGAAAAAAAAAGAAAGATGAAAAAGAAGAAGTGGAGAGGGGTGTTTGTGAATGGGGGAAGACGCCCAGGGCTGCTCCACTGATAACTATCACACTCTGTCCCACATGTGATGGAGACGGTTTCAGCACATTCAGTCTGACGTTAAATAATTGGTGCTGCGTTCAAGTGCCAAGTCTCTGCTGTAATTGGAGTGGGTAAACGTGGATATAGAGAAAAAAAAACAGTGTGGGAGACATAACTCGGCTTTTCTTTTTTTTATTATTCTAACAGAGCTGGTGGCAGCAGCACAAGCTGGAAAAATCAAGGGAGGGAACTTTAAATAGATCTAACGAAGAGGACCAGACTCATATAAAAGATGTGACGCAGGAAACAGGTCAGGTGACAGGAAGGATGGGAAAGATGGAAAGGATCCAGAAGAAGGAACAAGAGACGCTATCAATAATGATAATAAAAAAAAAAATCTGATCACACTTAAATGACTTTTTAAATATTCCGTTATAGTTGAACTATATTTTAAAAGTCCCATCTTTATTATATTGGATGAAAAACTCCAATTAAATATTTAAAGTTATTTTGTTCTCAGCACTGACTGAAGAAATTCCATTGAAAAAAAAAAAAAGAAGAACCATATCTAAAATAAAATCAAATCAAAAGTTGGACTTTTCAAAGTGTTCAATCAAAAAATGATAGATTAATTATTTTTATGGACGGCTTCAGGATCTGAACGGGAGGCCTGATGGAAATGATTTCGCGCGTAAACATGTTTTTTAAGGTCACTTCGTCCTCAGGTTTTTTGGCGGGACACACACCGTGGCAACCAGAGGTGTTATAATCCTAGATCACAGTAGATTATGCAGCTGAAGCTCAGCATGCACGAGAACTTTCCCAGCAGCCTTCACTGCGCCAGCCGCACCCCATCCATTAGAATCAGAGAACACGTCGTTTTGGCATTTTAGAAATGTCCGACATCCGCAACTCACTTTTTTTTTTTTTTTCTGAAATATTTCAGTAGCATCAGGTCAAGAATTGAATTATGAGACGAGGAACACCAATCTCCTGATGTACAACCGCAGTGAAGCCACGGCGCCGCCTTTTAATTAACTATTCAATTATTAATGAGTCAATTAGTGCGGCTAATGAAGCCACCTTTCATTAAAGGCCGATTTTTTTTCTAAATAATTAACGCTGTGGGTTGATTCTCAGCTGCTCACTTGACACCATCAGCTCCCAATAAACCTCAGGCTGTGTCTGCCTTTTATAAAAAAAAAAACGGTTTACTTTCACCACAGCTGAGGAAACGCATCGGGTTCAAATTTTTGGATTTTCACATCTCAGAGGGTTTTTTTTTATTTTTATTAATAAACTGTGTTAGAGGAGAAGTGAGAGAGTGTGGATTTGATCTGGTGGTTTCAGCAAAGGGTCACAAAGGTCAAACTCATGGTGTCAGAGCTCAAAACTCCTTTAAACGTTCTCATACATATGTAGATACATATGTGTGCTGCGTTCATCCCACAAACTCAACAGGCTTCATCCTCCGGTGACCCTGAAAGGTCTTTGGAACATTTTGAAAGTTCAGACCAGTTGTCCTTCTCCCATCCATCACAGGAAAAAAAAAAGAACATGGAGATTTCATCGTGGATAGGTGGAAGCAGCTGCTGAGCCCCAGATGTGACGACGGCGGTGAGGAGATTTTGGAATATTTTGAAATTGTCCAGTTTGTGAAGCTTCAGAGACAAAAGAAAAAACTAAAAAAACGAACACACAACCAGTTGTGGCTCTTTGTGTTTGAGTGAACCTGACGCTCAGACTGCGCCTCAGTCCACCAGCTGGTCAACTCAGTTAATGGTTTGGCAGCTTTTTAGCCAGACGGAGAGAAGCTGAATTTGGCCTAATGCACTCATTATAAATATTTTATTATGATTTTTTTTTCATTCCCCAGCTGTGACCTGAAAAAAATGTCCCACAGGAAGCGTCCCAGGCTTTTAACATATATATACAGCCTCTTTTAAATGAAATCGTAAATTTCTCCTAAATAATGTGATTTTTTTCTTATTATGTTTATTACTCATGATATTCTCTGGACCCGGCACTGCATATAAACCAGAGGTCACACACCTGCAGCCATGAAGATAAGCACTTCAATTTTTTTTTTCACACCTCATTTCATTTCATCCGCAAGTCTGAACCAGAGAGATATTCAGCCTTTAGTTTCCCTGCCCGTTTTTTTTTTTTTTCCTGGCCTCACACACACAGGAGAACCAAGCGTCTGAGGCCTGGAACCCTCGGAGAAAAACTGAGGTTTCATGGTCAGTAAATATGTTTTTGTTTTAAGGCACCGGGACAGATTAGCGCTCCCTTCGGCCTGATTTAGTCAAAGTTCCACTTTAATTTGATCACTTTAATCCTGTGACCTTCTGGGTCCCCAACCCTCATGTTGAGAACCACTTATTATTGGCTATTGACCATTTTTATCACTTCCATTATGACATATATTTTCCTTCTCCTGTGTATTTGTAACCTCCTTAACTTATTGTGTAGCAAGTAGCCAGTAAAATTGTGCACGTGTCACAACGCTGATGTCATAAACACACACATTAACATTGTTTTTCTTTTTTACAGGCAAGACTTTGAGGCATTTTTATCTCCATCGTGAATTAATGAGGGTCTCTGTTAAACCACCAGTTGTTCCTCATGCTCCTCCAACTGCGTCTGGCTCGATCGCCTATAAAAAAAAACAGCAATTCAACCATTAAATCCTTTTTTTCCCCCCCATTGTTAAAAAAAAAACAACCCACAAACAATTTACATCCGAGGTCCCGGCAGCTGAGTTTAACCATCATTTTTAATTTGAAAAGACGGTTTCAAAAGGAGAATACCAGCCACTTATTACATGACCAAAGAAAAAAAAGAAAACACAATGCATCCAAAAGCGTGGTTGTTTTTTTTCCCCCTCTCTCAGTGAAATGAGAGATTACAGATCAGAGTTCATTACAAGTTGACTTTTCCCAACGTTTGGGGGGGCGTTTGGAGCTTTTTCTTTAAAATGTGGAATTTTCGAGAAGCAAAACATTCATTTACCTTTTTTTTTTTTATTATTTATTATTAACCGCTCTTTTTGTCTGGAAGAAGGCTGCTGGGATTATTCCCTGATAGGAGAGAAAGAGAGAGAGCGAGATAGACACACACACACACACACACACACACACACAATAAACAGACAGAACAAACAGAAGCACAGTCGCACAAACAAGCACTTTACATTTCCAACACATCAGCGTCCAATCTTACGGGACTTAATTGGCCGGATTTTTTAGGGTTGAGGTGGATACTTCATTTTAAAGGTCCTGTGTTTTTCCAGCATATTTCTTGGAAACTTTCCTCATCATTTCCAGTCAAGTTTCCAGGAAATAAACCGGGAAAACCTGTGACCAGTAAAACAAAGTGAGAAGCTACAGTATCACAGCCTGGTTATTAATTTCATTACATATTTTACACATGATAACATTCGATCGCATCTCAATGCAACGATGGAATGTCAAAGGTCATTTGTTGTGTGGCGGAGACACACGCCTGTAAAGTTGCGTGTTGGGTGGGGGGCGGGGCTCTATGTGGGGAGTGGGCGGGGCTAACACAATGGCGTAATAGGTTAAGAGGTCCCCGGGGTCCGTCTGTGCTACAGGTGAAGCACCGGCACCGTATTGGTTTCCTTTTTAAAGACCCTGAGTGGACACACAACTGCATGTTCGGTTGGAGCCAGTGCCCAGTTCCCATCAAACATCGACGACCTGTGAGGGCCGTTAGCTTAGCTTAGCATAAAGACTGGAAACGGGTAGAAACCACTAGCGTGGCTCTGTCCACAGATAACAAAATCTACTTCTAAACCTCAATTATGGAGGCCTTTTTTAACATGTGGATTTCCTGCTTTTTTTTTTGGTGTGGTTTTATATTTCAATTTGAAAAAAAATAAAATTGGACACAACTTCACATTTAAAGATATGTTGTTGGTCTTTTACACGGATGGATGTATAAAACCAAACCAGACGAGATATCAAGTGATAAATATTGAGTTTGTTACTGTCGGACAGAGATGGGATCTAACTTCATATTTATTTTACAGATTAAAATTTGACATTTTATAAGGTCAATCTTGTCAACACTTTTCTGTTGAATTAATCATGTGAACATGTGAAAAAGAAGAAGAAATTGAGCCTAAAAAATAAAAAATAAATAAAAAAAAGATATTGGATGGGAAGAAAAAAAAATATATATATATATATATTTCTTTTTAAGTTGTGAACTGGGCACTGGCCTGTAAAAAGGCATTTTCATGTACTTTGTGGAGCTGTAGTAAGCATGCACTTATATGAGTTTTTAATAAGCAAAAATGGAAGTTGGAGAGCAAAAACCATTCTGACTACAATCTGAAGCTTTTTTCGTTGCCTTTTAAATGCTGAATGATGGATAATGAAAATAAAAAAAGAAAAGAGGTAGGCGGCATGGGAAGGAGCCTCCTTGCCGTCGGGGGGGGGGGGGGACGGGGACTTTGCAGAGCGCTGGTATTCTCATAGAGATTAAAATCCCCCAGAATTAAAACCACCGGCTCTTCATTTAGCACGGCACACAACAAGTCTTTGAAGTCAGCCATTTTAAAAATAGGATTTACATGAATAAATAAAAATTGCTCACTGATGTGTGAGCCGCAAAAACACAGTTTGTGAAATCGCACAAGAAGGCAGAAGGCTTTGGGTAATCGTCCGTGACGACGACGACAACACACACGCACGCACGCGCGCACACACAACTACAGGGAAACACCGCTGACAGGTTATAGTCTGGGAATGATGAATAAATACCTCTACAGTACGTTTTTGTTTGAAAGTTTCCCCTCCGCACAGGATTTTAAAATCATTCTTTTATTTGTGCCCTCCATTGTTGGCCACCATGACACCTGGCGCCTCACCAAAGCCTTAGTTGTGCAATCCAACGACGCCATGCTGATGATTTTTTTCCTCTTTTGTTAGATGTGCTTCACAACCGTGTGCTTCAGTGTGAAGAATAAATGAGAAAATATAATATATTATAAAAAAAAAAAACGCACAACTCGGGACGGGACCACAGTCTGGAATCCGGTTTCTTGTGTAAAGAAAGTTGTGTAACTGCTCTCTGTCCACTGAGATGATTTTGTTTTGTTTATCACGCCATGTTTGTAGCAAACACCGAGTGACGCATAAAATAAAAAGAACCGTTTGTACCATCACACCAACAAACCACTTCCTGCCGTCTCCCACGTGTTGTTTTAAAAGTTTAAAAACGTCATTTTTCTCTCCATAGATGAGAAGATAAAAAAAGGGTGTCTGATGTGCGACTTTAGAATTATTTCACTTCCTGTCTCTCTCGCCTCAATTTCCTCTGATTGGTCGAGGATGGAGAACAGAAACGGACGTGGATCACTTTTTGCTTACATGTTTTTTTTTGTTTTTTTTTAGACACAGCCGCCGTTTAGGTCCTCATAAACCAACTTTTCTTCTTCCTCCTCCACCCGTCCTCCGTCTTTTTACCGGTACGGAGGTTCTGGATGTTGGGGGTTGGGCCTGTAGAGCTGCTGCACCCGGACCGGCCGCCCGTTGGCGGGCCAGCCCCCCGGCAGCTGTCCGATGACCCTGAGGCCCACCGGCTGGCCGTGTCCCGGGACCACGGGGCTGAGGAGGTGTCCCGTGTGCTGGGGGTCGGGTGGAGGAGGAGGAGGAGGAAGGGGAGGAGCGGTGCTGGTGTGGAGGCCCGGGGCGGAGGCCGGAGGGGACCCTGGGTAATGTGGGAGGAGGATGGCCGGCGTGAGGCCGTAGCGTACCTGGAACACTCGTAAAGGTCCTTGAGCCACGAAGCCGTTTGGCCTCTGAGGCAGATCCGAGTCCTTCTTCTTCTTCACCTCCTCCTCCTCCTCCACCACCTCCACCACCTCCGCCATCTTGCTTTTACTGGGCTGCCGTTTGGCCTGAGCCAGCTCCTGCGTCTTCTCCGCCTGCGCCCGGCGGATGTGATACGTCTTCCTGGAGCTCTGGAAGGAATCCAAGAAGTGGTCCAGGCTCACGTTCCCCTCCATGAACTTCTCCAGCAGCTCCTGTGAACACACACACACACACAGTGAGAGTCAGCATACAAAGGGAGGTCCCACCGCTCAAACAAGCTCCTCCTGAGTATAAAGAGGATTTAATCAGCTCCGGGGATGTTTACCCGCGAACTTTGGCACAGTTTGTTCCTCAACGATATTTTTTTCTCTGTCAGAACATTTTACAAAAGGTTCGACAGCAGAGACCGTTGTTGCGTTTGGCAAAGCCTGAAAAGCCGTGTGATCTTTCGTCTGTGTGTGTTCCCAGGATGTGAAGAAGAAGAAGAAGAAGAAGAAGAAGCCTTGTCTTCAGCCGGAGCCCAACATTGAAAGCAGAAGTTAGGTTTGTGGAGTAAAAAAAATTTAAATAAATAAAATTGCTGCCTAAACCGCCAGCGATTGTTTTCAGTGCCACGCAACATTGATTTGAAATACATTTTTGATTTCATTGGAAATGTCACTGCTTTTAATATTTTTTTTTAATCTCTCTCCATAAATCACTTCTGCCATTGATTCATGAATCTTTCTGCATCTGTTGTGTGTTTTTGTCGCTATTCCTCTTAACATATGAACCTTTTTATTATTATCACGTGCTGCCCCTGCAAAAGAAAACTACTACTATAGATGTACCTCAAGGTTAAACATAATAAACGCATACTTATTGATTATATAATGGCTGCCACAGATTATTATTTTTTCTCCCAATAGATTATGAATTGTTTCAGCTTGACATGTTTTCTGGGTGTCATCTGATTTCTCACAGTGACCTGGTTTCTTTTGGCTGAATGCACTCAAGTGTCCACAGGCTGACCCGCATAATAACTGGTAATACAACTGCAGGTAAAATAAAAAAAAAGTGAATAAAAAGTCAAATATTATGGTAAAACTACTGCATTGATCTGGGGCTGCAATGTTGAATTAATGGGATGAACCATTTCTCAATCAATCGATTCATTGTTTGCTCTATAAAATCCCAATTTACTAAATGTCAAAGCCACGCCTTCGTCTGTCCACAGATTTTCCTGCCGATTGACTAATCGATTGTTTCAGCGCGAAATGTGTTTTGCGTGTCGACTGTAGCCTGATTTCTCCCTGTGACCCGGTTTCATCCCGTGCCGTGTGCACAGGCGGACCGGTGGCTCCACAGGTACTGAAGCTGAAAGGTTAAATCGGTTAAAATTAAATATAAGCAATGAACCGAATGCAAAAGTAAAGATTCTTCATGGGACGGTCGTAATGAGCGGGAAAACGGGGAACTAAGTGGGACCTAAGTGGGAACTAAAGGGTATGTCTTTTCTTGAGTTAAAGAGTAAGGTTGCTGTTATTCCACATTTTTCAAATTTAAAAATATATATACTGTATATATATGTTATTCTGTTCTCTAAACACCTCCCCAGTGAATGGCTCTCAGCCTTGGCCCATTTATTCCTATAATGCAAGATGTAAATCTTAAAAAAAAAAAAAAAAAAATCCCATTTATTCCTTAAACTGCTGCATTTATTATTAATTTTTTCAGATTATTAGAATTATTACACATTTACAGCTCTCGTTGAATAGAAGGAGCACACGTATGTGCGATCCGTTGGGAAATAAACTACAGGTCAAAGTCACCCATGCCTTTAAGATAATAAAAAAAACACAGATATTTTTAATAGAGGTTATTTTTTAAAGTTTCAATCTGAGCCCTGCAGTGTGACCCCCCCCCCCCCACACACAAACACACACACTTGCCCCTTCCATTAATTGCCACTTGCCCCCCGGTTGACCGAACCATGTTATTTTATTTTACGGCCGCCTACCTCCCACTGCGTCTCTACCCACCGAGACGTGGAGAACGCCCCTCCATCTGGCGTTGGACGCCATTAAGGGACCTCAGGTGGCGGCCAATTTATCTCGGCTATCTGGCTGCCGACACACAACAGCTGCCACGGTGCCGGAACGCGTGTTGGTTTTCACGTGGGGTGCGCAAACAGACTGTGTTGTGCGGCTAAAAGTGTTGTGTTCTGACTCTGCAGCGCCGGTGCGAGAAATAAAATGGGAATGAGTCGCAGATGGATCTGGACGGTGTTAACATTTTACTTTTTGCGTCACGCAGTTTATTGGAAGACAATAGACTTTTTTCTGGATGAATCTCAGAAATGACAATAAACTAGAAAAAGGCCTTTTATTTCCTTTTAGCTTTCGGGGATTTGTGGAGCAGAACTAATGGCTCATACAATGAATAAATCAATAAATTGATTAAGATTCAGCGGATTCGCCAGATCAATGTTTCCTGCAGCCAAAGATCCGACTGCGTCAGCGGATCCCCTGCGCGATTTGTTCCTACGCATTGTGTATTCACAACAAAACCAGTTTCCGAGGCTATTTATGGCTCCACTAAATACATTTATACACTCATTAGATCCTCCTCGGTACAGACCGTCTGTACAGAGCGTCGGAACACCCCGATTGGGTTCAGAGAGTCTGTACACGCATGAATTAAAGAGGCCGGAGCTTTTTTTTTTCCTGGATGAAATATGGAAAAACAAGAGCTGCTCGTATGTGTCCTTCCGTGGCGAGATTAGAGGGAATAATTAGAGAAGTGGATGAGTTGAGCCACTGGTTCCAGGAGGAAAACCAGTTTTTACTGGTGGGTGTTTTTATAGAACATGTCTTCCTGATGTGTCACAGTTTTCTGTTTCGATGAGTCGGTGGAATTTTATCCCATCTATCGAAAAACTAAGAGAGATTTTTTTGATTTGATTCACAGATCAAAACCTACTATTTATAGCTAAAACTTGACATTGAAGCAGAATTTATTTATTATAAAATAATTAATATTACGGGGTAAACCTCCGTTAGTTCACGTTTAATATATTCGTCTTTATTTAATATTTTTTTTATTACTTGAATTCATCGTTTACAAATCCGCAGAACCTTTACAAGCCTGAAGCTGAAGGCTCAGCTCATATCTGGAGAAAGAAAAATCAAACCAGCTATTTTGAAGGCTGCTGTGATTTATATGGACGTCGAGGAAAACAACTAGTTAATGTTCCTGTTTCCTTAATCAGAAATCTGTGTTCATGTCAAAACCTGACGAGGAATCTTCCAAAAAACCAGGACATCCTTGTTTGACTCAAAGCGACAGAAGAAGAATTTGAAGAAGATGATGAAGATAATGTTGTTGGCCTGAGGCTTCAAAGAAAGGGATTTCTTTCCTCCACCAGGGCCAAAAGAGATAAAAGATAAAACACGCTTCTCCAGACTAACATCCGAATTCTGAAAGGAGATTTTTTTTTTTGGAAGCTACTGCATTTGATGTCTGAAGAACGAGACACTGAAAAAAAAAAAAAAAAAAAAAAAATCAAGAAAAGGGAGTCTCTGAAAGGTCACGTCCAGCCCAGGAAGCGGGCCAACCAACTTTTTAAAATATTTTTTCTTTATCATATATTTTTTTTCATTCCTTCACTCCACTCTGCTCATGTTGTGCGTCTCCCTGTGTGTGTGTGTGTCATCTCGTGGCGTCCCGCTCCTCACCTCCTCGGGGCCTTTTTAAATCCACCGCGGGTCGCTGACCTTTTTTGGAAGCTGCTGCATTTGATGTCTGAAGAACGAGACACTGAAAAAAAAAAAAAAAAAAAAAAATCAAGCCGCTTTTCCCACTGAACCAATAAAGACTCTCTGAGGGTTCAATCTGGAACCAGATCAGAGGAGAACCTCTTTGTCTCTGGGTTCAGTCCCATTCTATGAAATCCCCGGGCTTCGGTTTTGGACTAATCTACCCACATTATTATTCTCTCATAAAAAAAAATAAATAAAAAAAGTGTGACATGACAAATATGTGAACGTGCATCTTTAACCAGAGGATAGAAAGAAAACAAAAAACGGAGGTGCAAAGCGTCACGGCTCGGTGAAAAAAATAACAGTTCCACGTTGAGGTGTTTTTTTTTTCTTAGCCTTTCCTCAGCATGCCTGTTGTGATGGTGCCGGGTGTTTTTCTAATCAATCGGCGCACAGCTGCTCTAATGACGGAGGGAGGAGTTATTGATCGGATTCAAGGTGGGTGTGTGTGTGTGTGTGTGTGATCAATCCCAGCCCGGAGCAACTGCAGCAGTTGAGTGGATTTACATCCGAGGAAAACGACGGAAGCCAAAACAAACGCGTGGAGCTTAAATCTCAGCTTCCTGCGTCATGAAGGTGAATGTTAAAAATGATATATGAATATTTCTACAAAGATTTTCTCAAAACAGAAGATTGTTCAACTCCAACACAGACCGTCCTGGGCTTTTTCACTTTAATGATTGCACAGCTGATAAATAAAACAAAATGTAAAAAAAAAAAAAATAAAATACGCTTCTCTCCCCAACTAAAATTAATCTTCAAACTTATTTGGATTTATAGAAATAAGGATGAACATATTCTTTCTAAATGAAACATATAGCACAGAGAGTGTAGTAAGCGGCAGCAGCACACGCAGAGTCAGGTCCAGTGATTTCTATTCATTAGAAATAAGACAGAATGCTGTCCACCGCTGTGTGAGTGTGTGTGTGTGTGTGTGTGTGTGTGTGTGTGTGTGTGTGTGTGTGTGTGTGTGTGTGTGTGTGTGTGTGTTCAAACACTTGTCATGTCACTACATGCGTGTCAGAGAATCTCTGCAGTTTCCTTTACATAACATACCGTTGGAATCTGTCTCCTCGTGAACAGCTCTGGGGATTATCCAGAGGCCGTTCATTTTTTTTAATTTTTTTTTACAGTGTCGGAGGCAAACATCCGCCCAACCACCACTGTGCGGTCTTCTTTGCGGTTAGATAAAACTGCGTTTTTTTTCCTGATTTGGCACAAGCCACTTTGAAATGTAATATCTGCGCTAAGCTGCTCGCACGAGGATATGATGTGTGAGGTGATTATAACTGGGGAAGGATTTAGCCTACGAGTGTTTTGTTTATTTATTTATTTTTGCATGTTCATGTTTAAATTCAACCTGCAAACACAGTTAATGCGTTTAACTGTGTCTGAAGTTCCGGGGGCTCACTCCATATGATGGATGGGACTAAAAAAAAAAATAAAAAAAAAACTGAGCAGCAGCGTTAAAGTTATAATAATTCAACATTTTGACATTTCAAAATGTGTTATTGGTAAGAATTAGATGGAAGCCAAATGTTTGAAGGTGTGTCCCATTATTTGGAGGGACTGTATGGCCTCGATCTTTAGACACTGGCTGAACGAATGCAGCTTCATCCTGGAGAAGAATCTAAATGTGAATCTTCAGGTTCCCCAGGATGTGAAACAGACAGAACACGCGTACAGCGCGGGATATTTAGCGGTCTCCATGGCAACGGTTATGAGTGCGTATTAGTCTCAGATGCTCACTGTATGTATATTCCTGGTGTTTTCAGCGACTGCAGGCGTTTCAGGAATCTTCTCCAACCGTGGCACAAGAGAGATTTTTTTTTCCCCACTCGGAAAGAACAAGGTGAAAAGCTTTTGTCGAGTGTTTTTTTTTTTTTACCTCTGAATGCTCCTCGGCACGTGCCACCTCCTCCTGCAGGAGGTTCTGCACCGTCTGCAGGCTGTGCTTCTGGACACGAGACTCTGCAACGACAAAAGAAAGAAAACATCAGTGATGCAGGCCGACGGCTGGAAGATGAGGGATGACTTCACTGGAGCTGCAAGAAAAAAGAAAAAAAAAGGGGGAAAAAACCCCCCCCGCCCCCAGTAACCAAGAAAACCGCGACGGAGAAAAATGATTTTTTCCAAATCACAAAGAGCCTTTCAGGAGTATTTGCTGACGAGGAGACGGTGGTGACGGGTTAGGGCCAAATATTCAATTTTGAGCTATTTTTGGGGATCATTATAGGATTCTATCACATTCTTATTTTATATTCTCAGATACGACTAAATACATATAAATATAGAGATATAAACTTTTATTGATTTATTTCTAGCATATAAGCGCTTATTTAACCCCAGAGCTCTCTTTGACATTGTACATCACTAAGGACACCCTGGAGCTTACACACACGAACGTCATATTTGAATTATTTATATCCATGTCAAAAAAAAGAAAAAAAAAAGAAAGAAAAGCGGGGAGCCTTTAACAAAAAGCAGCTCGCTTAAAAAAAAAAAAACACACCAGAAACTGCATCTAATCTAAACTGCCTGAGACCATTTGAAGCGGCTCATATCCACATGACATGAAGACTGACGGGGGAAAAATATTTGGTCGTGGTGACACGACAGGTCAGCAAACCAAAAGAGATGCTGAAACTGAACGCCCCCCCATTTATTCCTTGGAAAGAGCATCCCATTTCTTTTTTGTCTTGTTTTTTTTTCTGTTACAATACTCAAATGGATGTCCATACAGCAAAAAGTGACATATTTTTTAAATGTTGTGCACTTTTAATCCTGAAAAATGCCACTTGCTACCAAAGGCGAACCCCCCGTACAGGCGTAGACGGCCACATCCTGCTTTATAAATATAAATATGTATGTGCACGCTACAAACGCAGCATGTGTTCGCCTCCCGGGGACGTCCAGTCGCTCGCCATTACCAACAGATTTGACCCAGCTGACTGGAGAGTGCGTCTTGCCCCTGCGAGAGACAGCACGCCCCCCCCCCACACACACACACATGAGTCAGAGCGGGTTCACTGGAAACCCAGGGCCAAAAAAAGGTCACAGTAATGACTCTAATGACTCTGAGTCCTAGGGGGTGGGTCACACGTCGCCTCTTCACAGAAAGAAATGGAGAAAATGGACACAGCGTGCAAAGGCAACGCAAGATGTTCCGTGTCAATGTTCCACGCTCGGCGGTGAGGTACGATAACGCCGTCAAATAAGATCACCGCACAGATTTTTGGCTGGAGATAGAAGATGACAAAGATTTCTGCAAAAACAACATTGTTTGGAGGCTGAACAATACAGTCCTGTTTCTGTGAACGCCTCCGCATTAATAATCCATCCATCCTTCACGTGCTCTGGTCATGGGTGCGCGAACAAGAAAAAAACACACACATGCATTAAGAGGCGGCCTTTTTTTTCCCCCTGACCTCCTGCAGCTGCAGCTGTTGGGAGATGGGGGGCGTAATGTGAGGTGACAGTCTGGCAAACAAATACGCACGTGCCCTACATTTCACAGGAGGTGGAGGGTGATGTGTGTGTGTGTGTGTGTGTGGAGGGGGGCTAGGAGGACCTGGAGGCCCAACCCATGAATGGTGTCACTGATGGAGTAACACATTATGTCTGGGAGCAGATATGAGACGATGAGGAGCGGAGGAGGCCCTCAGCTCTCGTTGAATTTCTCACACTCAGGTTTTTCTTTATTTGATAAAAAAAAAGGGCCATCTGAGAAACATCACAGAATCCATCACCCACAGGATATAAATAGGAATGAGATAACCAGGTGTCTGAATCCGTTCAATTGCTGAGACATGCTCAGGATTCTTTTTTCTACAAAAACATCCAAGGATTCCTATTGTCAGACCATCACATGAGGCAGAATGAAATTTAGAAACGCAGGTCCTTGTTTTAAGATAACATAGTTAATAATGAAAAGTGTAATGTAAGTTATAATACAATATAATATAATACATGAACGTGTACAAACTGTATGAATTTCACAGTTAAATCGGAGACTTAACTAAAAAGATAGGAAACTTATATTTCTTCTAATATAAAACAGATTTGTTCACTTTTTTTTTTTTATCTTTTAGGAGAACCTGCACCATTTTCGGATTGGGCCACGCAAAACAAGAAAATAAAACGAAGGGGACAGCTGACAAAATGCTGGAATCCCACCGATGGCCCTTGAGCCCGCCACCGGACTGCCGAGGTGTCCCGTCCACTCAGGTTCAGAGGGGGGACTAAAATCAATAAATAAAAGCCCTCCACGGTGACCTGAGACAATGTCAAGCCAAAGCCTCCATGGTCTCGGAGGAAGCGGCGCGGGGGGAAACGCAGATCGATGTGACAGTTGCCGCGAACGCACGGTGGGATGAGCAGCTCCCAGCAAACAGCTGATGTCCACACGTTAATGGATGCTGAGAAACTTTCCTCCATCTTTAAAATTCAAAATTAAATTAAATAAAAAAAACGGCTGCGGGAAGAGTTAAGTCAAACTTCAAACTCCATTTTCGGACGCTCTGCTGCTTCTCATAATCATGTTTCTGCAGCTTTGTAACCATATGTGCAGCAAAAATTGCAAAAATAAATCATCTGCATTAACATAATACGCAGAATCTTGTCGTTATGTCATTTAATTAGGAGTCGCTTTATAGGAAAGGTCACGTACTCTGTAACAATGGCGTACCTAGTACGTTATTTATGACTCAATTCATATTCATAACCTGTGTTTATTTGTCTCACTCGCTAAAGCTCAGATATTCACATGAAACGGAAAGTTTGCCAGCCAAAATGCCACAATTGCCAAAAAATTATCTCCAAACACAGAAATAATCTGCTTTGAATACTAAGTTGTGTTCCACCTGTAAATGTGTGTCCACAAAAAGTTATTTATTTTATTTTATTTGACTATTTAGTAAAATAATTGAATTTAGAGGAGATTAGACGCCGTATTTGATTATTTACTGCAAAGTTCACATTTCCACGCGACACTCCAGGCGGGACGTTTCTCGCCAATATCAGATTTTTGAGGACTATACGGAATAAAGAAAAAAAAAAAGGCTGACAGATCATTTTCATTAAAGACGATATTGCTTCTGTTTTAGACTCCCGGGGGAAATATCTCCACATATAACTCCAACATGTTCACCAGCCTTACACTGAACTGTTGTTTTTACATCATTTTGGGCAAAAAAAAAAAAAAACTTAAATCAGCTGTGTGTTGCGGCTGGTCAGCTGTAAACACAGCGTATTAACAGATAATGACGGTGACATTGAGCTCAACTGATTCTAATAGTGCCCCAGGTCCAAATCAGTGAGGACGATGGATGGAGGAGCGCCAGCTGGAAACAACACAAACACGAGGATAATAATGACTCATATATATATATATATATATATATATATATATATAATCTATATTTAAAAACTAAATAAAAAGCTGCTAACTCTACTGTACTGAGGAGCTGTGAGAAATCAAGTGAATCAATGCCTGTTTTAAAACATGCATTGGCATGTGTGCTGCTGATTCTACACAAATGGGTCACGCCATTACAGCGGGGGCCTCCTCGCTTGGTAGAATTAGCCAGCGACTGCGGCGCGGTGATTAAGGCCCCCGCTGGCGTTCAGCTCCGTGCACACAATAAATCCAACACAAGTAGAGTCTGTTATACGTTTTTTTTTTTTTTTTCTCCCACCATCCGTGGATCAAACTCTGTGATCAGGACCATGAGGTCTTTTTTTTTTTCTCTCTCTCTTTTTGGGGATTGATGATCTTTTCCTCAGCCTGTTCACTCACGGTCACAGCTGCTGGTGGGATTCATTTTGGCTTCAGGACAGCTTTATACTCAATCTATTTTTAAGATTTATTTTTTTCTTCCTCTTCTGGGAGTCTATTGTCGGTCGGAAGGCTCTTTTTCTCTTCTCCATCATGCTGCAGTGACTCTCGGATTCCCTCTGAGGATTAATAGCGTTTCCGTCTCGGCCTCCGTCAAACTCTACACCGACTCACACTTTCTTTTTCCCTCCACAGGGTTAAAACACAACTTTTCAGAGCACACATACTAAAAATGAAATCTCAGTTCTTGACTTCTTTAGAGTGTAAACTTATTTCGAAATAAGAAAAAGAAAAACGGTACTCAACACAAAGAAGAGCTGAAGCGTGTCAGAATGCAATTAGTTTCCGGTTAATTAAATATAACCTAGTTTGTTTGAACTTTTAAGCGCAGCAAATTTGGTTTTGGAACCACAAACGTTCACAGAGATGATGCTGAGCCCTGTGGTTCACCTCACTGCTACACACTGTGTGTAACGACACGTCCCTAAAACATGCTCACACGCACACACACAAGAAGAAGAAGAAGAAGGGTGTAAGTCTTCAATTCATTCAAGTCCCAACATGGAAAAAAATAAAATTAAAATACACACTTTTGTTTGAGCCGGACAGAAAGGAGCCCACAGGAAGTGAACATGAAAGCCTCTTGTCTGGTGTGATGACGACAAACAAAACCCCCTCAAACAAAAATCCCATTTTATTGACCACACCCAGCACCACAAAAAAAAAAAAAAAGTATTGGAAATAAAACACAACCAGTACAGTCCTGTAGTTAAATCTTTTGTTTCTGCACAACTGGTGGGTGGAAATGGAAATTGAGCTTTCATGGTCAATGGGTGAAAGTTCCATTTATTTTTTTAAATAATCTGTATTCAACATATTCTCATCGAGCCATGAACACACGCACAACACACAATCTATCGACCATGGTGTTTGCGGAAACCTCGGGCTGTTGTGTTAACGTTGAGGTCATTGTGTTGTTGTTTTTTTTTACATGATGGTGGAAAAAGTATTGATTTCAATTTAAGGTGAATTCAAACAGCTGATTGAGAATTAACGGTGGATTCATGTTATTGATTATCACAGAGGTACAGATCAGCCTCGTGTGTGCGTGGAATATCTTTCCAGGAGTCGTTTTTGTGTATTTGTACTTTGCACTGTATATCAATTACTGCGTAACCACCCCCCGACACAAGCACTACTGCTAAATCCTCAACTTGACAAGTATACTGTGTAATTACTGCTGCTGTCAGTGTACTTCAGTGCATCTCATCTCGCCTACGTCTACTTCAGGCCTCCAACGGATCCGCATTTCAACACCCCCTGAAGAATCTCAAGGGTCCACATGGGAATATAAATACATTTAACTGGCCTCCTTTTGAGAACACATGATGTATGGACATAACTCCAAAACAGCTTTCGGTGTCCTGTGACTGTCACTCAGCGTTAAATATTGTTTTTTTCTTTTTTTGCATTATAATTTTGAACGCAAATACACATCTAACAGTTAAAAAGTAGAAAGGGCTAAAAAAATTAATCCACAGAGGAAGCGCTCGCTCTTTGGTTAACTTATCAGCGACACGCAATTGGACGCCATTGATGATTGAAATAGAACTGTAGCGGCGCTGGAAATAATCTCTCCGTGATCTGCCGTCTGCCTCCGTTAAGAGAGAGAGGAGCAGGAATATGCAGCTAAGATTGAAGATTTTTTATAATTAAAGGTAATGAAACTGTTTTTTATCAGTTTGTGCATCTCCGAAATGTGTTGAATCACAACGATTGACCGTATTGATTAATGAATAATAATAAAAACTAATTAATACTGATTTTGATATTATTTCCGTGTGCATCAGTGCAGGTTGGACCCTGGTCATTTTTCTTTTTTTTTTTTTTTTTTAATCACAGCAGCTCTGCAGTGTTTGTCGTTTTCACCCCGGGAATCTTCACACAATATGATTTCAGACATTTTTGCCTAAAAAATGGTCGATTTGAACTATAATGCGTAGTTACAGCCTCGGGTTGTTTCAGACGTTAATGATAAATCACTACGTTGGGGATGAAAAAAATATATATAATTATAATTTCCAGCTGCGTGATGTGGAAAGGTTCTTTCAACATTGACACATAAAAAAAGAGGAATATTTGGAGGAAAGCTGGATCTGTGAGTCCCTGCGACGTGAATAATCTCCGATTTTCAGGTCTGTGGAGATTCTGACTCTCGGTGACCTGATCTCAGATCTGCTTGCGTTGCGGAGATATATCCTCTCCGGCGGAGACGTGAACAGCGTGTGATTTTTTTTTTTTTTCGGCTTTATTTTGTGCGTCTCTCTGGGAGCTGCCTGCAGACATCGAGCTTGATGTGTTGTCATTGCACGCGGTGCGGATGAATTAAAGCAGCAGACTCTCAGCGTCTCTTCTGTTTGTGCTCAGTGGGATCAGTAAAGTGGAAAAAATACATGTAAAATCTGCAGCTGTGTGCAGGAGCATCCATTAAAAAATATAACCACATATATGCATAAGGATGATGGTGATTTTGGAATTGTTGCATGCACGTGATGGGTTTTTAAATTGTGTACTCTGTAATCTCATCCTGTCACACATTTTATATTAAAAAGAAACTCTGGGGTTTATTTATTGTAACTGAAACACCAGGAAGTGAATTGAAATGGATTTAAACTAAAATTGGAGCTTGGAGGTCAGAGCCAATAACCTGTCTTAAAAAAAAATCATAAATTTGGTCCGTTATAGGGTTTTTACAGAATTTAAATGGGCAACGTATCCACTGACATCCCAGGGTCGCGTGTATAAATTTTATATGGTGTGGGAAAACACTGTTTTGGAGCGTCACGCGTCAAAAAGTTTTTAAGTCGGAGCCAACGATTGGTTCAACAGTGCAGCGGGGGGAGGAAGCAGAGAGAGAAACATGTGCCAATAAAATAAATCTGTGAGGTTATACCTCCTCATTCACCTTTTTTTTTTCCCTCCTCCACGCACCAAACCAGAATCAGATGTTTTTTTGTTTTTTTTTTTTTTCCTAGAGGAAGGACGGACCCCCGCCCATCCTGCTTCGCTGGGGAGGCCAATAAAATAAATCTGTGAGGTTATACCTCCTCATTCACCTTTTTTTTCCCTCCTCCACGCACCAAACCAGAATCAGATGTTTTTTTGTTTTTTTTTTTTTTCCTAGAGGAAGGACGGACCCCCGCCCATCCTGCTTCGCTGGGGAGGTGGGACGGCATCTGCGTGGTTGCCGCGCACATTGACAGGAAGTTTAACATTCCTCACGACTTCCATCACCGGACCGGCTGAAATCTGGCCTTGGTGCGTTTTTTTTTTCAATATTTGAATTCAGATCCATTAAAGCACATACACACTCACTCTAAATAAGGAGAGGGTGGTTTTACATGATGCAGTGATTTATTTGGTCCTCTGGCTCTACTGTTCGAGTGAGAACTGGAAATGTTTCTAACGTTTGGCCCATGAGGAGCTTAATAATTTCTGACATCCTCCTGTGCTGCCCCGTCAGAAGCCTGACTCTCCTAAACAAAGACAAGGCCCCTTTCACCCCGGCAAAAAAAAAAAGAAAATCCTTGACAACTGCTGCGAGCTTCCTGCTGGCATTTGATACACTGCGTTTGGTTCCCATGACCGGCGCTGCAGTCACGCTGAGGCGGTTGAAGGCTCGTCTCCCTGACACTCCATAGCTTTTCTTTTTCTTTTTTTTGATGTGAGACTTCCTCGGCTCTTTGCACCGGCGAGAGTGTCACACCGAGTCAGAAGTGATTTTTTTGTTGTTGCTTTCTATGTCTTAAAATGGTGCAGTGAGGAACGGCCGAGGAGAGACAATGAGGAGCCACTGAGGGATATCACGTATAATTAAGAGTTGACCTTAAGTGGTCGGGATGCAGCTTTCTGTGATGTGGTTTGTTTTCAATGCAGCCTCAAAACAAAATGCGCATGAAAAGCTGCAGTGATAAGTCAGCTGTTTAAGGTCAGATACAGAACAGGCCTGCTTCGCTTTCACTTCGTTTGGAAACACAAATCCAGAGCTGGAATTTGAACCGGTGACCTCGTCATCCACACCTCGTCCACCGGCGTCTTATCACCATGAAACCAGAACCAGGCCTCAGCCCCCCCGCCCCTCTTGTCTTGTGGGTAACACTCACCGAGCTGACTCTGTTTTTCCCAGCATGCAGTTGTCAGGGTGGACAGCTCGCGGTATTTCTCCGCCAGTTGCAGTTTGCCGTTGTTCAGACGGGGTCGCCGAGCCAGGCTCTCCTCGGCCAGGCTCCGGTTGGAGGTCAGCAGCGTCTCCCTGTCCAGCTGAAGATCCTGAAACTGAACAAAAAACGCAAAGTCAACAATCATGCAGAGATGAATTTGTATGATTATTATGATTACGGAGCCGAAACGAGGAGGCTTCAGTATAAGAACCACTTCCATTAGCTCTATTCCATGTGTGTTGGACGCAGTTCATCCATCATTCCATCACTTCGCGTTTTTTTGCTGCAGAGTGTGCATTAACACCCTGGTGCGTTCACTGACTGCGCCCCCGTGGTGTTAAACAGAGCACTTATGCCAAACAGAGCCTGAGAATGATGAAGCCTGGTGATAATTGAGCAAAAACAAGCTGTTCCCAGTGGTTCATGAGTCTTGCACAAAAAAAAACAGGGCGACACCCACCACAGCTGCATGACTTCATACAGAGAGGGAATCACGGCTAGGTGGGAGTGGAGTTGCGGCGTGTGCGTGTGTGTGTGTGTGTGTGTTTGTGTGTGTGTGTGGGGGGAGTGGGGGGAGGGTGTTTCCTGTATCTGCTGCTGCAGGTAAACACAACCTGAGGGGTGGAGGAGGAGGAGGGCGTTGGTTCAACACCTGCATCCATTCTCATTCATAGTAATGCTTTAGTCCCACTACAGGCACGACATATTCAAACTGTGAAGCTGTGAACAAACAAAAGAGCGGCTAAAAGCATCCAGAGTCAACAAAACTACTGCAAATATCCGCAGGAGGGAACGCGTCACGTCATCACATCCTGCCACCTGTTTTTTTTTTTTTGTACTATTCCATCACCAGATGGGTTTTAACTTAAGCTGCTTTTTGTCATTTTGTCAAATGTGTCTTTTTAAAGCCTGTGTGTGAAAGGAGGACGTCGCCAGAATCAAAGACCCACACTGTCCTGGAAGAATCCAGAGAGGCTGCAGGTGAGGACACAAATGTCCACCACTGCAGGGCACGATGATAAAAAAAATTAATAAAAAATGTGCAGAAAATCTCTGCGAGTGGGGGCGATGCAGGTACACAAAGATATTCAGTGTGCGCTCAGTTGTCACAAAGAAGAAACATCGCCACATCTGAGAAGCTGCAACCAGCAGATGATATGGTTGAGGTAAAAAATAAAATCTCAAAAGGTAAAAAGAATCTGTATTCTGTATATACCAACTAATCAAATCTACTAATAGTTCAGAGCTACAGATGATAGAGGAAGTTACAGAATAAATGTTCATATTTATTCTCCAAAATAGGTATAATACTATTACATTCTAAAGATTATGACTTGAAATAAAAAAAAAATGGGCACTTTGTGGTAAAAAGGTCACCTTTCTGACCTCTTTGTGGCTTCAGTTCATTGTGAAGTGAAGGCAGCATGCTGGTGGAGGTATGCTCATATGGGGGTGGGGGGGGGGGGTGGTGAATGTCACACTGTCACCAGACCACAAGAAAACCATAAATTATTAAAATAAGTGCCACTCCCTTTTCTAGGCTTTATCCCACCACACACAGAGACAGAGTGTGCGACTGTAAAGAAACGGTTAAGTGTCTCAAACATGGACACAATGACACTTTGTGAGCTTAAAAAAAAAAAAAAAAAGTCAAATCCTGGCAGAATACTGCATCAGTCGCAGCATTCCTGTGATTCTGCCCAGCCGGATCCATTTCTTGCTCAACTGCTTTCCTTTCAACACTCTCTCAGTCACTTTGGGGCCTGGAGGCCGTTTTCATTTGGTCTCTCGCATCTGTCTCATGTTTTACGGGTCATCAAAAAAAAAGGAAAAAAAAGGAATTGAGCAGAATCTGCCCCGTGGTTAAATGAATGAGTCGTGCATGAGTAAAAAAAAAGAAACTACAAAAAACAGATACCACACACAACGGATGTCCATTCAGAAGATTAAAAAAAAGAACTTGGCGTGTCTCCGTCAAGTTTCCTTTAACAGGAATAAAAAAAAAAACTGGACACTCAATTTCCGGCTCTGGCTGCTCCGCTCATCAAACAACAACGGCTGCTCTCTGTGGAGCGTGAAGTCATTTTGTATTTCCATGCACACGCTGTAATAAAAAAAACACACACACACACGACACTAAAGGGGGGGGGGTGAAAGCCTTGGTTCTGTGCCGCAGAGGATGATGAGGAGCAGCGTGGTGGTGGTGGTGGTGGTGGGGACCTAATGAGACTCCTGCAGACTCAAAACCAAAAATCTAACCGTCGCTCTCAGATGAAACTGTGAGGAGGAGAAAAAAAAATCATGAAAGAGAATCCTTGACTGGAAATGAAGCGTGACGCAGGCTCACATGGGAGGAGTGTAAAAGCTGCTCTGATCAATATGTTTTATAATCCTGCACCGAGCGATGATGTGTGATCACGGAGAGGATGATCATCACCTGACTCTGCAGCGTTTTAACACACACACGTGCACACGCGCACACACCCTCATCAGGTGGCAAGAAGCATGATTCAACTGGACTTGACTTGTCATTAATAAAACACAATTTAAATAAAATGACAACTCACACACCAGCACCAAGCGCATGTGTGTCGTTACACTGTGACACCACAGGATATTTCACATGACAATGGTGATATCTGATGGTCGTGGCAATTCATTCTCATCCTTGGTGTCATTTTTTGAATGTTGCCGAATCCCTGACAGGAAAGGGGATCTTATTCGCCTCCGTGTCGTAGCCAAGTGTGTTTGTGGAACGATTCCTTGAAATGATGTTCACAGATGAGCAGCAACACACAAAACTTGGGAGGATCGAGTCTGACAACTCAGGCGCTTTGACTTCTGCACTAACATGGTGCCGCGGTTTAAAACTGAGCTGCGATGACAAAAGAATTCATGCTGGACTTTTTCTTCCTCAATCTCATTCCTGACAGACTTTTCTTTGTTCTCTTACACTATACTACCTGTGTCATACATTATTAACTCACATTGTGCATGATGCTTTATGGCCACAACAAAAACTGTGACTCCAGGAAGAAGCTCGCCTGATGACAAAAAACACACACACACACACACAACGTTCACGCCATTGTATAATCCCGACATGTCGCTTCTTGTTTGGACATTCAGATATGAGAAGAAGAAGAAGAAGAAAAGAAGAAGCGGCGACAGGCTGCAGCGTTTGTGAATGTGAATCATTATGATTGATTAAACTCAGCGGTTTACATAACGTTCGTCATTTACACAAGATTAATGAGGCGTCCTGCTCCCAGAGCTCAGCTGGAGATGAAAGACGCGCGTTGTGAAATCTCGTGCAGCTCCAACAACATATGCTTCATGTTTTGTAAAATCTATCTGCAGCAATCGATGGGAGAGGAGGTCCAAAATGTTATATTAGAATTTAGTGACGGATAAATAAGAGAAACTGGATCGTGACAAACTCCCTCAGGGCAGAGTTGTGTGACCTCTGAGTGAGATTACACCATGAAGCGCCAATTCAATCTCAGGTTTCATATGTCACATCCTTCACCAGGTCAAAATTAAAAGAAAAAATAATCATGACTTTCTTATTATGAGATCAATGAAGAAGTAAAAGGTCCAGTTCAAAAGTTCTCTGAATAAGAGACGAGTTAAATGAAGAATACTTTCATTTCAGTATAAATCAATGAAATCCTAAAACCCCATTATCTAATGAACGTGTGCGTGCGTGCGTGCGTGGTCACCATGTAACAACCATGTAACATGTCTGAGAGGGAAACACGACAATGCACGTGAGAAATTCCTTTAAAAAGCCTGTAATTTAATATTTACATTGATAATCCGCTAATCATCACACACTAAGAAATATAACTTCAGATGTCTCATACAGTTTAGAAAACATTCTTCCATTCGGCATCGTTATACCACAAGAAAACACGATATAAAGCTAGAACAATGCCGTTTTTGTCCATTTCAACGCGCTCGCGCACGCTACTCAGACCATCTTTTTACAAGCGGAGGACACAGGAGGATTAGTTGTAAAAGTAGATTTTTTTAGCCCAATAGATGTTACTGTGGATATTGAACTGAAGCCGAAATTAAAAGTGCATCTTTAAAAGGGGAACTTTCTATTAAATCATTTTCCTGGTCGCGTGCAGGTTGACAAACAGATGAATCATCTCTAATCTGACGGATATTTAAAAGCACTTCTGCGCGAGGAGCAAAACCTCATCACTGCGCTTTTTTGGGGGGGCTCCTCTTTACCTCCACAATGCGATGCCTCCAACACAACACGGGCACTTGTAGATTACAATAATCCCATACACAAAACAACACAAAAGCCTTCATCCGCAGTTTAATTTTCCATTTAACAACTAATAAACCAAGGCAATTATTAAAAGAAACTCGGTGCAAAGGAATTAGGGGGAAAAACCCGGAGCGATCGCCACGCAGACAATCGATGAGACGTTTTTAAAAACGGATTTATGTTACACACCTCGCGTTAAAACACACAACTAACACAAAAGCTCCTCTTAAGAGACAGGAAAGAGAGAGAGATAGTAAAAAAGGTAGGCAGGAAAAGGAGCGAAGGTTCCGGTCGGTACTTTGGGGGGAACACACCGACACCCACCGTCTCATTCAGCCGGATGATCTGATCCATTTTGCCGTCGCTGTGTAGAAGCTCCTGCAGCTCCTCGCTGCTCAGCGCCCGGTAACCGTCCGGACACGAGCCGGCCTCCTTCACCCAGGACATTTCACTCCGCACCGGGGGAGAGTCCGTCTCATCTCCCGCACACGTCGGAATGCGATGCGGTGGTGGTGGTGGGGTCCGCATGAGCAGTCAAGGTGGAGGGGGGGCAGAGTTAGACGCTGCACTTCCGGTCACCGCCTTCAAAACAAAACAAGAACTATCGTTTCCCGGTGCTAACAATGTCTTATTCACGTTAGTGTTTCTAACAACTCACCACACAAATAATACAAATATAAAATAAATATATATAATACTGTATTTCTAGCTTTTCAGATCTATATCTATTTGTACGGTGCATATTCTCTAATCAAAATCTGCATCATAGGGATTAATAATGTGTTTTTGTTTTATGTTCAATATCTATATTTGTTTTTGTTTATTGTAAATTCATGTGTCATAATGTTTAAAACCAAGATAAAAAACAATAATAACTGGAATGAATCCATGCAGGTTGATTAAAATCGGACAAACATCCTTTGAACATTAAAAGAAACCTCAAAGGATAGACAAAAGTGCATCAGACCCCACGTGAGCAGAACAAATCCTTAATAAAATAGTATTTACAGCACTTATAAGAGATAGAGGCAGAAGTTAAAGCAGCAATAAAACTCAATCAGACATACACTAATAATATATCACTATTTTAATAATACAGCTGGAAGTTAGTTCGGACAGGATATTAGAATGATCATGGCTGGATTAATCTGCCTCTTTGCCCTGAGACAAAAAACTCTGTATTAACCACTCCTCCTTCTTATTTCACTGAAGACACGTCCCCAGGTTTGCTGTGTGTTAAAAGATGTCTTTCAAATGTATTGCGTCGTGTTGTATTCTGTCAAAAAATATTAGTTGTTGTTTGTCCTGGCCTGTCCTGACCCCTGGCCCACCTGGAACCCATTACTAATTATTTCCAATCAGACACAACAACGAGAATCACCTGGAGGAGAAGAGCTTAAAAAACTCCTGAGCTGCCATCAGAAGCTGTTTGGTTGGGGACTGCTGTGATTTGTGTTGCCTCTCAGTTTGATATTTAGAGACAAATAACTTTATATCAGCATTGCGCTATAAACCTGTGTACTATTTACCATAATACCATACTTAACTTGAAATCAAAGTAAAGTGAGTGTTTTTTTTGTAGTTGTGGCAAAATTAAATCATTACGTTTCCAAAATAACATTCGTGCATTGGAGCGTACATTTTTATCCATTTTGTGAGTCTTTCTTTGGCCTTTATCGTCTCTTTTGAAAGAATATAAACCATGAACTGAACTGTGGCTTCATCGCTTCATCCAAACCCACTGCACTCCATTAACCAGCACAGAACCAAGTGAATCAGCCACTGATGACTGACAATCTATTATTATGTGGTCCATGCGAGGATTACTCCACGTATGTAGGTCACCAAACTATTGGCTCTAGGTGTTCTTTTTTCTCCCAATAAACAGGTTCAAATTATATTTGCGCATTTTTTTTTCCAGCTGTCCACAATCTAATATCTGGATCCAGCCTGACCACTTAAGCGCAAGGCTGTGTGTGTGGAAGACTTGTGTGTAGAAGTTAATAAAGCGGCTCATCAGCCACAAGGTGTCCCCAAGGCAACCAGTGGGACAGAGGCTGTGAAAATTAATGGAGAAGAAAATTAGTAATTGTGCTCTGGGCCTCAACTTCAGAAACTCAGTGGGCTGGAAACATCATGAATCTGTTGATCGATTTGTTTGAAGAGAGGAGTTAAGCTCACAAGATTTAATCCTTTTACATATATAATGTAATACATAACACTATTTCACATGAGACCCAAGCTTTAGTTACAGGAATTATAATTTCACATTTAAAAAACAAAATTGTCTCGATAATAGTTTGCAAAGGAATAAATCACTTAGATCATCTCCGTTCCTTTGTTTTTTGGTCTCAGCAGAGAGATATTTCTCCTCTGAACTCCTCGAATGTTTTTATCCACAAAGCACAAGAGGCTTTAGGATTAGAAAAAAAATAACTGTTACTTCACAGAGACACAAAAAGCAATTAAAAGATGAAAGTCTCAACATTAGATGTTTTGGCTTCCCACTCTCTAATGTCATCACTCTTTATTAACGGACCTTAACATGAATGAGACAAATCTGCACGTTTGATGAAACTGAATCATGTCAACACGGGAAAAAAACAAGTGGAATCTTAAAGGAAAGTTTCCAACATTTTTTGGAGCAAAGGAAACTTTGAGAGCACGAGGAGGAAGTACAAATATAATGCCAATGGTAATACTATAATAATACTACAATATTACTACTAGGTCTACCCCATTAATCACTGAAGGTGATGTGTTTACAGCCGCCTTCAGGGCGCAGTCACTGGGGGATTAGCTCAAATGGTAGAGCGCTCGCTTAGCATGCGAGAGGTAGCGGGATCGATGCCCGCATCCTCCACATTGTTGATTACTTATTTTCTGCGGGCTCACCGGCTTAGACACAATGTATGACATGTATCTTTATTCCACTAAACAAAACTCCGTGTTTTTTCCGTGTCAGTTCTCTGATTTCCCTGAAGCGGAAGTACAAATAAAATACAATCACTCATACTATAATAATACTACAATATTACTACTCAAATATACGTGTTTTATTACCAAATCTACTGCAATATTGTATTATAGTGGCGATCGGTTCAGGGCCGGCCGGATGTCAGACTCACCGGGGGATTAGCTCAAATGGTAGAGCGCTCGCTTAGCATGCGAGAGGTAGCGGGATCGATGCCCGCATCCTCCATATTGATTAATACTTATTTTCTGCGGACTCACTTTAGACTAACTCACAATGTATGACATATATGAGTAAAGCGTTTTTCCACGAAACAAAACTCCGTGTTTTTTTGTCAGTACCCTGATTTCCCTGAAGCGGAAGTACAAATAAAATACCATCACTCAAATATACGAGTTCTAGTACCAAATCTACTGCACCACTGTATCATACTGGCGATGCGTTCAGGGCCGGCCGGACGTCCGACTCATCGGGGGATTAGCTCAAATGGTAGAGCGCTCGCTTAGCATGCGAGAGGTAGCGGGATCGATGCCCGCATCCTCCAAAATACGCTTTTACGCAATCTCTCGAAGACACTTTATTTTAAATGAACTTTTACGCAATCACTCGAACACACTTTATTTTAAACTACTATGTATGACAAATGTATGAGAAAATGTTATTTCTTTCCACTAAACGAAACACAGTGGAAGGGGTTTTTTGTTAGTTCCCTGATTTCCTGATTTTCCCAGTGAATCATGGTTGGAAGAATCTCAGTGGTTCATCCTCTTTATTCCACGGAAGGTGGTGTTAAGAAATAAAACCTGAGCAGCTTTATAATTGATAATCCTAAGAACACATACATCGTTGACAGATTATATATTATTTTTACTGTATCATTTTATCTTAAATTCTTCATTATTTCAGTGCAGGCACAGCATCAACAGATTGTTTCCTCGGGATTTTATTCAACAACATGAGAAAAGAATGTGATTTTCCTTTTTAATATGTTTTTATTTTAAATGCTTTAACACACAAAGTTTAAAGGAATCTGATAAAGCAAAGACAGAGTTGGGAAGAAGCCAATAATAAAACTGTATATGAATGACTGAATTACTGTATATTACTCAATAAAACACATTGAAATGGATATTTTTCAAGCTCTGATATGACGCTACTAGTGGTCTGGTTTTTGAAAGATGCTTCTGAGAAGATATTGTGAATTTCAAATATTTCAATAATTGGGGGTTAGAGCAGAAGTCATGTTAATAAGAAAAAATAATGGTTTTCCATGTGGCCATGATAAATATTCCATATTCCATTTTATATTTCCCCAGCTCTCCGCAGGTTTTCATGATGCAACACCAAGGCTTAATTCATGCAAAAAACAAACCTGTGTGCCCACTGGAAAGTTTCATTTATGATAACAAATGCAAAAAAGTTTACATTAAAAACTGATATTAGAAATAATACTTTTCTCTTGTTTCATAGGTTTTGCTCATAACAAAAATCTCTTATGAGCTTGTTCATAAATAATATGAAAACACATGATCAAAAAAAATCAAAAAAAATCTGTGGTCGTCCTCATCTCTCTGCTCAGCAGGATACAGATTAGAAAGTGTCTCTCAGGTTAATATTTTTCTCTCTCTCCCCCCCTCTCTCTCTCTGTCTCTCCCCCCCCCCCTCTCTCTCTCCCCCCCCCTCTCTCTCTTTGCGTGATCATCCCACATCGTCGTAATCCTCTTCCTCCTGATTTTGGTCTTCGCCTCCGATGTCATCGTAGTCCTCCGAGGAGACGCTGGCCCTGGCTGGATCTGGAGGAGGCGGGACTTCCTGATTCTCATCCACCGCCACATATTCAGGCTGCAGGTCCTGGGCCTGTTCGTAGTCATCAGAGATGTGTTCATAGTCATCGATGTTTTGTTCATAGTCATTGGTGGCTTGTTCATAGTCACTGGTGGCTTGTTCATAGTCATTGGTGGCTTGTTCATAATCATCAGCTGTTTGTACATAATCATCGATGTTTTGTTCATAGTCATTGGTGGCTTGTTCATAGTCACTGGTGGCTTGTTCATAGTCATTGGTGGCTTGTTCATAGTCACTGGTGGCTTGTTCATAATCATCAGCTGTTTGTACATAATCATCGATGGCTTGTTCATAGTCACTAATTTTCTGTTGGCCAGCAGGTGCCTCAGCCAAGTTCTCGTAGCTTTGAGCCTCTGAAAAAAAAATATCAGTATATCACATATATATATATATATATATATATATATATATAGAGAGAGAGAGAGAGAGAGAGAGAGAGAGAGAGAGAGAGAGAAAATAATATAGTAAAGCTTACAGAAGACATATAGCCATGTACGTTAGTTAATTTAATATATTAGCACAATTTACTGTATTTGTAACTGCATGATAATAATCAAAAATAAGATCATGTATAATTCTGCATTCAGTGAAACTGTTATTACTTGAATCCTGTTGCATTTTCAAAACAGGGTTTTTTTTTCCAGAGCAATATTTCCTAATTCATATGTGGTTTGGTCTGAATGAATCTGAGTCCAGATCACACACAGTTATTTTTCATTTCTCAGTGTAATCTTCACTGGTTGGTTTGCTTTGTCCAATCCTTCATCCTAAATGCATTTAGTTGGCCTCCAGACTTTGGGTCGATGTCAAATGTCAGAGATGAAGATGATTTCTGTCCAGTTCCTGTAACACTGCGGTGGTGTGGTTGGAATAAGAGGAGCCAGGGGGGCTTCTTACCTGCTATGAGAAACTGTGAGCGAGGAGGCAGAGGAGGAGTGACGTTGTTCAACTGGTATTTGTTGCTCCTGAGAAGACGAGAAGATAAAAAAAAAAAAAGATTCAATGGTTTTCTTTTGCGCTTAGGATCAATTTGGGAAAATTGACTAAAAGGACCAGATCTTTCTGACAGGATCAATACTACTACTAATCAGATGCTGAAGAAAACAAGCTTTTTAAAATATTTATAACACAACTATTGCACAATATGGACATTGGACAAATGGGATAATCATTGTTTCCTCTTTTACATGAAACTATTACAACAAAATAAACCCAAAGAAATGAAGACTGGAAACTGGGAAACAACCTGGTTATCTATGAAAATGATTTTGTAATAAATAATAATAATAAAAAAACATAATAACATAACATAACATAATAATAACAGGGAATTGGAAGAGTGTGTTTAAGGGAATCGGGAATGTGTTTTTTGTACACTCTGAAGCTGCAGCAAAACCAGAACCAGGTCCTGTTCCAAACCTCAGTGAAAAATGTAAGTTTGGAACGCAGCCTTTATCAACAGATCCAATCAGAAGATTGAATAAGAACATAAAAAAAAAAAAAGGGCCAGGACGTCTGCAGCCCCACAGAGGAAGTGAATGTGGTTAGTTCAGAGTTTACGCTGAATTGTTTTTTTTTTTCTTCATTAAAGCTGTATTTATTTATTTCTATCTTTGCTGACAAAGTAATCATTGTTTTAACTTCTGCATACCACATTTCTCACAACAGCACTTGCCGCTGACGGTGATTTCATGTAGAATATGAAAAATAAAGCCTTAACTGGAGAGTTTGCATTCTAAATACTGAGCTGAGATAAATCCAGACTGTAGCTTTATGTTTAACATATGTACTAGACAGGGTCTTCTTCTCTGGTTAAATTCAGCAAGAAAATGATAATGTATCAAAAATATCAGTACACATAGACTGAACATGTAATAACCCAAAGGAAATCTGTGCATTCAATATTACATTGTAAATAAACAAATAAATAAATGTTAGTATTACTTGACGCTGGGGAAAGTTCCTCTCTGAAGCTGTGAGAGGTTATGTTTCCCTGTGGAAAAAATAAAATAAAGAATCATTAATTTAAATCAAAAAATGGTTTAAAACTCTTCAAACAGTGTGTAATTGGACATTTCAGTGAGCTCCTCAATAGCTGAACATTAATATATATATATATATTTATATAATAAGGGCATGTGATTTACTTTACTCAGCTTAAATAGACTTTTGAAATTCACATTGCCATTAAAGCCCAGATTACATATACATACAGCACTTTATGTACTGTATTTCTTTCACATCCAATTCTATTTCATCTCCATATGAGGTAGTTACGTTTATAATTATGGATGGTGTTATGGCGTGTTCCCTTTATTTTCTCCGTTTACACTTACTGCAGCCCAGTTTCCCCCTCAGGGATCATTAAAGATTCATCTGAGCTAATTAAATCCGGAGGGAAAATAGTATCCTAATAATAGCAATTAATTTAGTTCTCATCGTGTTTTTCCTCTGCAGTGAAACCTTCAGCTATAGATGGCTGTGCGCAACGATTCAGTTTCTCTTCCTGTTCTATGGATCTGAGTTGTGGTGCACGATTTATTGTCTTTTCAATTCAACAAATAAAAGGGGCACTTACTGCTACGGAACATGAAACTATTTTTTTTACTGTAAATGAATTTTTCCACAGAAAAAAAAAAAAAAATTGGTGACATTTAATGAGCTAAATATTTCAGTTCAGTGAAAAGATTGTGTTTTCTGTATATATCTGCTTTTTATTTAAGTAAATATATATTTATATTATATTTCATATTAGGTTGTAGCTGTAGTGACTCATTTCCACTTAACTCCAGTGAGAAATATTTTTACAAAACTACTTTTAGTTTCATTGTAAATTAATAGTCCAGTGAGGCATTATACAGGGTGAAGACAGTGGATGATTTGGAACTTTTGTCCCATTTCAGACGTCTTTGAGTTATTATCAATTCCACCATACGGAGACATTTCCAATCTAAAACTTTCATCTGAATTACAATTCATGGCCTAAAGAGGTGGGAATTCGTTTTAATATTTCATAAAGAATGACAAATTTGAGATTAAATTTGGATTTGTGCAGCTCAGTATCTTAACTCCTCTTTTCAACTCGACTATAAATTAAATCAAGCGTCAAATCCTACAACTACAACAGTAAAAGGCTGCTTATTCATTAATCCGTCACTATTATACATTTAATAATAATTTATAATAATATATCCTCTCTTAGCAGAGCATATACTACAGAATAAGTAGCTTTAGTTGAAGACATTCAGGAAAGCAGCTGATAAAGTATTATTTTCGTTGAATTGGCATTTTTTCAGAAGTAAAACACTATGAATACTTCTTGTATTTATTATAATGACATTGTTATAGTAGTAATATCACATTCCAGTGTTAGTTTTAGAGTCTAAAGCTTCTGTTTGAAACGGTGGATCATGTTGATTGAAGGAGATTAGTTAAGTTCAGCTCAGGTCCTGTTTGAGTCAAACAAAATTTGTACTTTCATTTTGATTTTGTGTTAAGTCACATTTAAAAAAAAAATGTTTTCACTGGATCATTTTCACCAACGACACGCTTCCAGGAAAAACTGTTCAGGGGGAAGTTTGTGGATTTTTCACAGTAATCAGATCGTGTGACGTGAGGTCAAGTTTGTTTTTCCTTATATTGTCTAAAATCATAAATCACATACTTGCCTCAAAGGGGCTTCAGAGTCTGGAGAGCTTTTATTTTTATATGGATAAAAAAAAAACTTTCCTCTTGGAAAACTTTAATGTGCAAAAACAAAGCAGAGGGTCGATCAGACTTTAGGGAAGTGTGAATCCACATATTCATGCGCACATAAAGTTAGCGACTGTGTAGCTGCAGTCTACAAGTATTTGTTATTTCATAATAACACATATCATATTTCTGGATGCACTGTTACATAAGCTTTAGTATAACGTTACAGCTGGTAGATGCAAAACATACTTTAACTACTATTAAAACACAATAACAAATCGTGATTTATTTCAAGCTGCTGGTAAATGTAGTAGCAGCTTAAAAAGTACAATAATTCCAATTGGCATGTACATAAAAAAAATATTGAAATACTCATATTGTACTTATGCAGTACTACCTGAGAAAATGTACTTAATTATGTTGTGATGCTTCTCTGTACAAGTTGTGATGTGTAAGTGACACATTAACATCTTTCAAATCACTGAATCAGAATAGAGTTATGAAAAAAATCTAGGGTTTTATAAAATACTAATACATATTTAAATAAAAACTTCACCACTCAAAGAAGCTTCTCAATATTTCCTGAACATTTCATTTCCCTATTTGATGAAGTAAATGCCGGTTCAATGACGCGATAACTACACTGCCTACACAAACTCCTATATTTATATTTATATTGGTGAAACTATATGAAACACTGATGGTGAGGTTGATAGATGAATGAGTGAATGCATTCTAAACCCACCTGATCTGGAGATGCACCTGTTGATGAGGAGGAAGATGAAGATGATCCCCAAACTCGCGCAGATCATTCCACAGATCACCCACAGCCACAGATATTCACGCAGCACATCCATGGACTCTTCTACTCTCCTCGGGACTAAACAGAAAAAAAAAGATAAAGATAAGATAAATAAAATATATAAAATGACATTCACACGCACACACTTTACACTTGACACAAAGCCAACATCTGTGCTCTTCAGTTCACAGCGCCGGGTCTTTCCGAAAGAAGATCATTCATCACTTCCCCTTTTTTCTGCCTTGACTAAGTCCTCCGGTTTATTTTTGGAATTTGCAGCATTCTGAGAATCTCAAGTGACATTTTTTCTCTGAAGGAAGTGTCTCATACTTTGAAAAATATATACAATAGTTTTTTTTTGTTGCGAGCTGATATTGTTCTCAGATTATTCTCCAACAGCTCGGAGCTCCAATATCAATTGTGTTTAGTTATGTCTATTTGAACAGGAAGACAATAAATAACTTATTGCAGCTGTTTATCTCTGCAGCCTGACATCCTCTTTTCTCTACAGCTTCCGGACTTTATTCTTACAATTCTCAAAAATTCTGCTGATTCACAAACACACAAAGAATTGGGACACATTTCTTTGTCAACATGATGCACGGAAGAGACATGTTTTTTTTAAGCTTTTCTCACATGTGCACGTCAATATTACAACATTATTAGTCCAAAAGGTTATTTAACTAAAAATGAATTTCTCGTGACAAAATGCTCAGATTGTTCTGTACCTGGGTCAGAAAGCAACTGACGTCGTCGCGCTCGGTTTGAAAATGAGCTGGAGGTTGATGGTGTGATATGAGATGAGCTGTATTTGCATAACCGTTTCTTTTTTTTGTTTTGGTTTATGGAAGGAACTTTATGTGAAAATAGTCAGTGATGAGTGTGTGAGCGTGTGTGTGTCAGAATTCAAACAAATCAACCAAATCTATACATCGGCTTGACGATTTGAAGGGAGAAATGTTTTTGGGAGGGATTTGGTTCTCTCCACTCTCACTTGCTGTAATGTTAAATATGATTTTGAATCACTAAAAGCTGTGTTTTGCACATTAAAACCGTCAATTTGTTTACCCCCTTTATTATTTTTTTTCTCAATTGTGGCCATTTCAACCCTTAAAACATTCGGCCCATTTACATGTATCCTTTTTCCAACAAAATTCATTTAAGAATAGATCAAAGGAATTTTAGCAAAGCAGCATTCACACTGAATTTTCTGCGGATCAAAGAGTCCCCAGGGAAATGCTAATCTAACCAACGTTTCTGTGTGAAAACGTAAAATGAACATTGAATTTTGACATTTTCTCTGAAAAATAATAGAATGTGAATATGTTTTATTTTGAAAAGAAAAACCGGAATTGTCAATGCCACTAAAGTTCCACAGGAATTCCAAGGAAATGAAAACCTCGCCTTCGAAATATCGTCGCAAAAATGGTAAATCATCCAAAACCGTTTATAATGTGAATATAAATGTGTGTGTGTGCGTGCGTGTGTGGCTGTATTTGTGTATGTGAGGTTAAAACTATCTCGTGTTGTTAGTTGTATTCGTTAAGTTTTTCTTTTTATAACAACGTATAATTTATATGTTAACTCGTATGAAACAATATGAGACATCAGCCTTTTTTCTCTTTCCTTTAAATATGATTTCTTTCTAATAACACATATGAACAATCACTGGAGCCCCTAGTACCTGTGTGTGCATTGGACCCTTCGCGTGGTTGTTGGTTTTATTTTGAAATCACCAGCGGATGTTGCTCGGTAACCTCGGCTCGAGCTTCACACAGCAGCCGTGATGTTAGCTTGTTTTGCGGGACGCCCGGAGCCCGTTGCCCCTCAGCCCCGGTGAACAGCTCCCGTCCCCCCGCAGGAGAACATGGCCGAGCGGGCCCCGGGAGCCCCTCTCTCCTCCGAGCATGACGGTAACTGCGCGTCCTCCGGCGGGGGCCGCCGCGGCGGAGGCGTCTGTGGCGCCGCAGCCAGCGGCCTCTGCATCCTTTAGCTTGTTAGCATCATCCGGGCGACGTGTCACTGTCACTGCTTCCTCTATCGATCATTTATCAGCTGCTGATTTATCTCCGAACCCTGAACTTCACTGGATTATGTCCCTCTCTCAAATAGATAACCTGGTTCACGTTAGCCGTTGGTTAGCACCCGTGCTAGCTAGCAGGTTAGCTAGTAGCAGAAGCTAGTCTGGAAGAGTTTGATGGAAAGGCTCTGGCCTCTGTAAGCCCGGCTCAGCCCGGCTCAGCCCGGCTTTAACCCGGGTCATATGGGTCTTATATCAGGGCTTTAGTCTGTGCACACGTACACACACAGGAGGTTCCCCCTGTGGGTGTCAAACAGGGGCCCGGGGACCCTCCTAGGGTCCTGCAGGGAAGAGTGCAGACATAATCCCTAGTTTATTCCCATGGCATCATTCTTTGCAGGGAAATGATGCACTAAATATAATTGTGGCGTGTTTAATCTCAAAAGGTATGAGATGAGATTTTGGCCATTTTTGAGGTGAAATTATGCTGGAATATTTTCATGCTGTTGGTGTGAAATATTTGGAATTCAAGGATTAATGGACATTTATTGATTGTTTTGATATTTGGGAGAATCTGCAGATTGTTTAATTGTGGCTATAATCATTAGTTGTTTGTTTATTTATAGGTTTCACTTTAAATAAGATTGTGTAGATGCTACAGCAGCATATTTTAATTCACAAAATAATAATATTTATATTGTTCTGATGATTTTTTGAAATCATGCAAGCATTACATTTGACGACCAGATCAGACAGTCACCCTTCATTTGTCATCATGTTTTGAGATGACGATGCTGAACAAGTGTCTGTTTCCCTTTTTGTTGCGTGTAATCTTGGCATTTAAACCCTGCTGGTTAATTTTCGGCTTTGTTGACATAGTGGTGCATGTGATCTTTGTGAATTCCCAAAGCCAATGACAGTACGACAAGGACCACAAATCAACAAACGTGTGTCTGCTGTTAAGAGTAAAAGGAGCACCTTTGTTTGGCGATGACCCGTGAAACCCGTTTGTGTGGAGTTTATGTGATGTTGGGATTTATGCTTCAGACTTTGTTCATGCGTCACATGATCGCGCCTGTAAACGTTTCCATGTCTGTGTAAGGAGGCATCATCATCATCATCTTTTAAATAAGACAGGGGGCGGGGGTGATTAGGAAGTAATCTGCAGTAGATGTTGGACAAACTGTCACTTTGAGTTTGGAAGAGTCAAGTCAATAAGTTAAAAGCTTTGGATGAATGGGAAATAATATGTATAAATAAATAAAAATCATGGGTTTTCCAATCGGGATTTTGGAACATTATTTAAATAAGCAATGAATACATTATTGACTAAATCTGCGTAGATTTGTACTGCTCAACTCTTTATTTACTTTTACAAATAATCTGATGATTGTCAGTAATCTCTGTTTGGGAACATAGATTTGTCCCAAAGATGCGGTACTTTCCCAGATTGTTTTCTTTTCCGGATTTGTGCTTGTAAAAGAGTTGTCTTGCAAATTCACTCAAATTATGGATATTTTTCTCTAAATCTACTTGGATTATTTACTCGCTGATTCTTCATCACTGTTTTAAAGTTTAAGTTTGACTGATATAACATTTCAGCTGAAACTGCATTTTGTTTATCTAACACTTGTTTAATTATGATCTTCTGTCCACTCAGAGCTTCTCCAGCAGCGAGTGGCGGCTCTGGAGCAGGAACGGGCCGAGTTCATCAAACTCAAGCAGCAGCTGGAGGTCGAGTTTAACCAGAAACGAGCCAAGTTCAAAGAGCTCTACCTGTCCAAAGAAGGTACGCATCCACTGACTCTCTCTCTCTCTCTCTCTCTTTTTTTGTCTTGTCTTTTATCGTTTTGCACATCCTCCTCTCCTCCATCGTTCACGTTTACCTCTTTAATCCAACCCTCCAGAGGAGCTGAAGAGGCAGGCCGTGGCTCTGGACGGCGCCCAGGCCGAGCTGAGCTCCGTCCACACCCAGCTGGCCCAGGCCCAGTCCGACATGGAGACCATCAAGGCCGTGGCCACCGTGTCTGAGAACACCAAGCAGGAGGCCATCGACCAGGTCCGGGGCCAGTGGCAGGAGGAGGTGCAGTCGCTGCAGACCATCATGAAAGGTAAAAAAATATATATATTAATTGGTTTGTATATATTTAGTTGCCTATTTTATTAATTACTTTTTTTGTGGACCTCACTATCCTCAAAGTTTCCCATCCCTGGTTTATTTTTTATTTTTTTAATCTTAACAATATTATATATGCATGGTTTATGACATGCTCCCTGTTTTCATTATGCGCCTCCCACAGAAACCGTGTGCGAGTATGAGGTCCAGTTCCACCAGCGCCTGGAGCAGGAGCGGGCCCAGTGGAACCAGTACCGCGAGGCCCTGGAGCGGGAGGTGGGCGACCTGCGGCGCCGACTCACCGAGGGCCAGGAGGAGGAGAACCTGGAGGAAGAGATGAAGAAAGTAGGTCTCTTCTTTTTTTTCTTATCCTTATAATCTCACCGTGGGAATTTACTTTTCATCTCTTCACTTTTCTCCACCGCTGTAAGATGGTAAATTAATTTTCCACGGTGTGGTGGAGCCTTTTTTTGATGCGAAAGCTGAAGAGCTGATGTTTTGTGCTGATATGGAGTTTTCTAGTTTTTTTGTGGAAAAAAAAAAAAAAAAGATAATTGGCCCAGAACGGCCCAAAGTGAGCCAGATTCACGAGCCAGCTGGACGTCTCACAAGGTGTTGACCAATGTTGAATTTAAGCATCCGATGGCTTATACTCATGTTTTACTCTTTTCAATTTAAATTTAACCATTTTCCACAGTATCCACAAAATGGGTTTAGATTTTCCACAGAGTCAGTCAGACTCCTTGGAAAAGTTTCCATGCAACCTGTGATCTGTGGAAAAAGGCAAAAGTTCAGAACCCTGATTGCTCCAAATCACATTTGATCGGATAGATAGATCCCTTGAACTGATCAGATTAAATAAATAATTTGTAGAAAAAAATGTCAAATATTTTATTGTTAGAGAAAAGATTTTGTATCATGTTTTTTTTGCGGTTGAATGATTAAACCAAGCACATAAAAGCAGCGTATGCACTTTTAATGTGAGTTGTATTTTTTAAACCCTTTTAAAGGCCCAGGAGGACGCCGAGAAGCTGCGTTCGGTGGTCATGCCCATGGAGCAGGAAATCGCGGCGCTGAAATCCAAACTGACGTCGGCCGAGGAGCGCGTGAAGGAATTGGAGGCCTCGAAGGTCAGAACCATGATCCATGATTCAGTTGGAGAACGAGAGGCCGGCCGTGACACTGACCGCACGTGGCAGCTGCCCTATCTGAGTAAATCGGATTTGAAAAGGTTCATTATGTTACCAGTAGAAATGTCACGTCCCGTCATCCAGGCTTTATGGCACCTGGAAAAGTCAAATGTTTCGAGGCTATTTTGTATTTAGTGGAAACTCGGCTTTCTGTATTTATGGTGCTTTCAGATTTTTTTATAGTCAGTTTAATGAGCTGTATTATTATATTTTATGTAGAACTGAAGTTTTTAGCTGTAGAATTATGATGTTATTTTATTACAGTAATGGTGCAAAAAGAGATCATTACAATTGCAGTATTACTGCGAGTAATTCATAATTATACTATTATCTTTATTCTAGCTGTATGCAGCGCATTGTTGTAACTGTTGTGTTAAATGCTACACAAATGAAAAGAGGCAAAGTTGTGTTTACAGCCTTCCTCCACTGCCCCCAATTGGCCAAAAAAAAAAAAGTGAAATCAGAGAACACAACCTCTCATCAATAATTCTATTATATGATCTGAAATGTTTTTTTGTTTTTTTTGCAGGTCAAAGAGCTGAATCACGTTCTGGAGGCTGAGAAGTCATGTCGCACAGACCTGGAGATGTACGTGGCCGTGTTGAACACGCAGAAATCCGTCCTGCAGGAAGACGCTGAGAAACTACGGAAGGAGCTTCACGAAAGTAAAAAGTTTTTCTTATGAATGCTAAAAATCAAAGAAAAGATGATGATGATGATGATAATGATGATGATGATGATGATGATGAGGTTTTAGCAACCGGATGAAGGTGCGTTCATGAAACGTGGCCTCCTTCTCTCTCTCTCTCTCTCTCTCTCTCTCTTCTCTCTCTCTCTCTCTCTCTCTCTCTCTCTCTCTCTCTCTCTCTCTCTCTCTCTCTCTCTCTCTCTCTCTCTCTCTCTCTCTCTCTCACCCCTCACCCCTCACCCCTCAGTGTGTCACAAGCTGGAGTTGGAGCGTCAGCAACACAATCAGCTGAAGCACACGTGGCAAAGAGCCAACGACCAGTTCCTGGAGTCCCAGCGCCTCCTGATGAGAGACATGCAGAGGATCGAGAGCGTGCTCTCCTCCGAGCAGCTGCGACAGGTGGAGGAGATGAAGAAGAAGGACCAGGTAAAAGGTTGAGGGGAAAAATACACGTCATCACATGCAATCATTTAGATTTCTTTTTTTTCACATGTTCCAAAAACGAAGTAAGCCCCAGACACATCTTTTATTTCTCAGTATTACAATCTAAACAGGGTTGGGTAATAAAAAAACAAAAAACATATGAGTCATTCACAATGGGTGTATATGATTTGGACCAAGCCTCATCTGCACAGTTATTGTTTATGACGTGCACACACACTGTTACAAATGTAAGAATGAGCAACCATTAGGAGAGTAAATGCATTATGGGTAATAAAGGTCACGCAGCAGAAGCATTTGATGAGAACCAGACCAGTCACTGCTAATCGCTTTATTCTCAATTATGTTTTATTATTATGTATCATCACATGACTCATCATAGAAAATTCACATTCACTTCAATTATTTTACTTCACAAAGTTATTTTAATAATAACAATTTGATTTCCACTATTTCATTTTTAATTTTAATCTCTTTTAGGAGGAGGATGAGAAAGAAAGGCTGAACCAAGTGAAGGAGCTGCAGGAGGAGGACGGAGGAGACAACACGGAGCCTCTGGAGGACTCCTTCCTGGGGCTGAGCGTGGAGGAGGTAGGAGCATGGTGTAACTGGAGACCACGAGGAGAGAGGGGAGCAGCCCATTATCATCCTCCATCATATTATGTTCACTTTGAGTAACGGGAAACGTGGCTCCTGCACCTCATACCCTTTCATTTGATTTATATATGTTTATTTTATAGGAAAAGACATTTGAGTAATTCTTTGGATTCCTGGCACATCAGAGATTCTGACCAGCTGTCTTTAGTTTGACGTCCACAGTGGGCTGGTTTGAATATTAGAATAGTATTTAACATTCTGTGACTCTTGACAGTCGGCATGTTCCAGCCATCTGTGGTTCAGTCTCATTTCTGTTTGTCTTAGAATTTCACAAAGAAACGTTGTGGTCATTTTTTGGGTATGATCAGTGAATAAAAAAAATAAAAAAATATTATTTATTCTAACAGAGGAATAGTGAAATAGTGTCACCCACGTGTCCTTTTTAAATGTAAAAAATGATATTTTCTTGCGGATGTTTTATTTTATTTTCTAAATTTTCCCTCTCGCCCAGCCTCACACCGACCTCAGCACCCATGGCTCCTTGCTCTCCTTGGACACGGACTTGGTGGCGGGGGGCCCCGTGGACCCTTACAAAGAGAACCTGCGGCGGGCCCAGTCCACGGACAGCCTGGGCTCCACGCTCTCCGTCCAGCAGGGCCTCGGAGGCCACAACCACAAGGCCAAGTCGGCCAGCCACCTGGACGAGTCGGACTTCGGGCCCCTGGTGGGGGCCGACTGCGGCGCCACCGACGCCAGCTTCGGCGAAACCTCGTCCATCGGCTCCATGAAGCTGACGGGGAGCCACTTCCTGCTCACCAAGGACCAGGAGAAGGCCATCAAGGCCATGACGCCGGAGCAGGAGGAGACGGCGTCGCTGCTGTCCAGCATCTCCCACACCAACACCGCCTACCTCCCCCCCGTGGGATACAGGCTGGTCAGCGACAGTGAATGGAATCTGCTGCAGCAGGAGGTGCGTTTTTTTGTTTTTACCCAGAATTCTTAATCTCTGAAGTGTTGTCACTCAAAATATTCATGTTACTTGTTTGACATTATGTTACTTAAATGTATGTTTTTTTTTTTGATTGTCACCAGGTAAAAAACGCCGGGAGGAAACTGGGCCGACGTTGTGATATGTGCTCCAACTACGAGAAGCAGCTTCAGGCCATCCAGGGTCAGGAGGCGGAGACACGAGATCAGGTTTGGTTGGTTTTAAATATAAATATAGCACAGGGACACCATCAGTTCATCATTTAATGAGCAGAAATCATGACATTGCAGTTTGACAAAAAAAATAAACTTTTTCTGTCCCCCCCCCTCCAGGTGAAGAAACTGCAGGTGATGCTGCGGCAGGCCAACGATCAGCTGGAGCGGACCATGACGGAGAAACAGAGTTTGGAAGATTCCGTCAAATCCGGCAACGAGGAAACAGCCGCCAAGGTCTGGACATTTTTCTTTTTAATTGTTCACATATCTGCGTTTAGTTGCTCAGTGATCAGCTGAGCGTGTGGAACTTCATTTGGTTTTATGGCTCGAGTGGCTTTCATCATCTGTTTATTCCCAGTCTCGCTGATTTTTAAAGCTCGGCAGGACACTCAGCAGGGGGTCTTTAAAGTCCAAACACCACGGGCCCCTCTCTGACTTAATGGAGGGGACTGCACCCTCCAGCCGGTTGTGAAACTGCAGTGGCTCATGTTGCACTGCTGTGTGTGTGTGTGTGTGTGTGGCGCGGAGTGTACAAAGGAAGTGGCTTTTGCCGTGGGGTTGGCAGGTCTGATTCATAGCCCTGCTCCCAACCGGCAGAAAGACTGACCCACAAAACTGAATCCATGTCATGCATGGTAAATGTGTGTAACTGTGTGAGGTTTATTTTCTTGTCGCGTTTGTCTTGTGCTGCAGGTTTCCGCCCTGGTGCAGAGAGTCCAGGAGTCGGAGACGCTGCTGGGAACGCTGCAGCAGGCGTTCGGCGACGCTAAGAGGAACACGCAGGAGCAGATGGTGAGCATCCTCCTCCTCCTCCTCCTCCTCCTCAGCTTCCATCCGGAGTCACAGAGTGTCTTATTGGACCGGGGGCTTCTGGGAGCGCTGGCCAGAAATTAAGCCCCTAAAAAAACTAAAAACGTAACGGTTTTGTTATCCAACATGGATCTTGCCTGTTCCTTCCAACCACACATTTCTGAGGATAAAGCGTAACCGTTGGCTACAGGAGATGTTGTTAAAAAAGAAAGTCGTTTTTTTTTTCTTTTTGTAACCACAACAGAAATATACAACATTTATTCTGCCTGAGTTGAACTATACTTGCATTACACGGACAAGTTATTCTTTTTTGTGTTTTTTTTTTCAACAGAACCTTCTCTCTGTGTAATGCAAAATTAAGTTTGGCATGCTCCAAAATTACTGCTAATTTCAATTGACATCTCTCCAAACAGTTAAATAAAAAATAACAAATACATTTTTGCAAGAGCACATTAGTAAATTAAAATGAACTGTCAGCTGAGTTATTCTTATTAACTTATTGATTCATTCACCTTCTGTTTTCTGCTCGTTAATAATGAACCAAATAGTTTCATGTGGTTTCAACTTAAAATAATCACTTTTTGGAATTGAACTGGAACTGTTGCATAACTTGCACTGTTCCTCATTAGCAAAAAAAACATTCCCTGGCCCGTTGGAGCTGCTGGCTGGCAGTTTGAACATAAAGCGTTTTAAAGTAGCTTTTTCTCCACAACACACCAAAAAACAAATGCACAGATTTGTACATTGCCGCAAAATCTGACAAATGCACGACTCGGTCGAGTAAGAGCTCTCTCACTCTCTCTCTCGCTTTGCTCCAGATTGTTATAATTTGAGGATAAAAAATATGTGAGAGAAACGCTTTTAACGTGGTTAAATGTGTGCAGCTGCAGGCTGTAATAACGCACGCACCAATGTGACTTGCCAGAGGGAGGAGACATTCCATCGGCTGCATGGTCTGCACATGCATGAGTCTTAATAACCGCATGAATTCACGAGTCATGCCGCCGCACTGGGCCAAAATTTTAGCGCTTGAGGGAGGAGGGGCCGGAGTGTCAGACACCGGCCGGTGAGTCACTGTGTTTCGAAGCTGCGCTGGTTCCTGTAAGACAGGAGGTTAAAAAAAGAAAGAAAAGAAAGCGGGGGTAACAAAGTAACACACGATGAGATGCGTTGATTTGTTGTGTTTCAGGTGGTGCTGGTGAAGTCGAGGGAGCAGGTGGCCGATGAACTGAGTCGACTGCAGAGAGACAACGAGAGTCTGCAGGGAAAACACCGGCTGCACGTAGAGCTGCAGCAGCAGGAGGAGTTCGAGATGCCCAATACGGTGCAAGTGAGTGAAGCACAGCGTCTTCCATGATCATAATCACAGTCATAATCATAATCATAATAATAATAGTTCAATAATAATGATAATAATAATAATAATAATAGTTAAATGATAATGATGATAATGATGATAATAATCATAATAATAATGTTCAGTAATAATACATGCGAGTGATTGACTAGTCGGAGTTTTTCATAAGGTATAGATGTGATGCAATAATAATAAAATGGTGAGTTGAGAAATTCAAAGGGAAGATTAGTAGATATGGTTAAAACTATAATTCACTATTCAATGACGGGTTATTAAAAGTCCAGATCCAGTTTTTACAATGATGGATGTTTACCTGACCAAAAAAATCTTTAGGGAAGCTTTGTTTGAATGATTTTATGGAGATGTCTACTGCGTCTCACGTCCCTCTTTGTCTCACTATACAAACAAAGTCTATTTAAAGCTTTAAAAGCCAATTATTGAAAGATTGAACTTGAATTGTTAATATTTGGTGATGCGTATTGATCTCAGGATCAATCGCAGACTTGGCGAGATCAAATAGCCCGAGTATAATATGAGATCACTCCATGAGAGCCCCATTAGTCTCTGCAGAGGCCTCCCCCCCCCCCCCCCCCCCCCCCCCCCCACACACACACACACACACACACACACACACACACACACACACACACACACACACGCACACATTCATGGCACACGGGGAGTGGTGGTGAAACTGACACCAGATTATAGAGAAAATAATCCCTGTGGTGGAGAGGTCAGGAGCTAATTGCCTGCAGTGATTCCTTTGTGTGCCTCCAGCAGCTCCTTTTCAGCCGTTAATGGGACCAGCGCTCACTTTGAGGTGGAAATATAATTACTTTTTTTTTTTTTTTTTGCACAAATACATAAATATACAGTATATGTATCTCTGTTCAGGAGGTTTCCCCTCCAACACACATCCTCCCACTCACAGTGTGCTCCAGCGTGACTTGAGTGGAGGTGTTTTTTGGATCCTTTGACATTGTGTTGGTGGTTCTACAATCTGCACACACTGTATTAAAAATCCAGATTTAAAAAGTGCCTGTTTTTCAACCACACATTTCAATTTAAAAAAAAAACTCACAAACTGTAAACCGCTTCCTTTTTCCTGTTTTGCATTTCATTTCATGTTGTTGTTCTGCAGGAGCTGCAGGGGCTGGTGCTGCGGCTGCGCGGGGACACGGTGGCGCTGAGGACGTCGGCCGACCACCTGGAGGAGAAGCTGAAGGCGGAGATCCTGTTCCTGAAGGAGCAGATCCAGGCGGAGCAGTGTCTGAAGGAGAACCTGGAGGACACGCTGCAGCTGGAGATCGAGGCCTGCAAGGAGGAGATAGGTGAGCCACTAAAGATCTGTCGCAGTCCTTTTTTGCTGAAAACCCTTCTATCCTTTATAATTTTTTTTTTTTTTACACACCATTCTCCTCTGACTCTGCTTTTTGTTTCTTCTCCGTTGATCACTGTCATTCAGACATCTTGGAAGGTACGGCACTTTGAACGAGCTCACGTTAACTTCTGCGTTTATTTGTGTGTGTTTGCTCATGACGTCGTGTGTTAGACTAACAACTGTAGTGATCTCACGCCTGCTTAAACGGGCTACACGTGCTTTTGTAGATAATTGATCATAATATTGTCACGACATGTTTCACTGTAAACTCGCATATCAAGGATAGGAGATATGGTTCAATAGCATTCGTTGAATCAATATCGGAATCTGGTGAATCCTTTCTGATCCCTTGTTAAATCTCTTTAGTTAAAAAATCAAATATATACTTCAGAAAAAAATATATATATCAAAGTTACAAATGAATACCTGAGGATCAACTAATCTATTGCTTCCTTTGTTTTTAGTTCAATAACCAAACATTAATGGGCACAATTATCACTTTTTTTAATCTCTGTCTTTTGCTCTTTTTTAGCTCAACACTGTTTTTGTTTTTTAACGCTGTCGAGTCTCCTGGTGGGTTTTTAGTTTTTTGTCGCGTAAACCTCTCGCTGCTTGCGTCACACACTCGGCAGAGCGGCTCCACTTGTATCGCCCGCTTCGCTCCATTATTCCTACGAAGCCAAATGATGGTCACAGTGTCTGGTTACTCCTCCGGAGGGAGCGTGTGTCTATATGTGTGTGCGTGTGATGCTCTAGTCATGATGACTCGTCCTTCCCGCAGCATCTTTCTCCAGTTTGAAGACGGAGCTGGAGCGAATAAAGGCCGAGAAGGACCAGGTACTTGTGCCCCCGACGTCATGCAGAATCACATGACTCAGTTACACTGATTTAATGTGCTATACGTTCCCATTACTGTCTAATGTTGTGTACTGCTGCTGCTTGTTGTCGTCGTGCAGTTGGAGAAAAGTCTGTCAGAAAAGACGGAGACACTGGAAAACATCCAGGGCCTGAGGATCCGCCTGGAGCATCAGCTCAAAGAGCTCAGCACCGCCAAGGTGCGTTTGATTGAGCTGCCAGGAGCTCGGAAAAAATCACGTCATCCATCAGAACAGCAGATTATAATCATTATTATTTTAATGTAATTATTGAATGCTCTAAGACGGTGTGGGGAATAACATTTGTTTGTCTTGAAATGTAATAGATGATGCGTGTGTGTGCGCGCGTGTGTGTGTTGTTGTTGTTGTTAATATTTTTCAGCACTTTATAAAATCCAGAAACACTTAGAAACCATTTAGAAAGTTTACATCTGTTTAAATGATTTAGAAAAATGTGAAATATTTATTTCCGCTGCTTTGAAAGGATTTTTGTTGCACTCTGTTCAGCCTTTCTTATCCTAATATAATCATTTGTGTGCGTTTGTGGGTTTTGTGTGTGTATGTGTGTGTTCTCTGCAGACTGCCCTCGAGTGTCAGGCTCTGGATGAGAGAGACAAAGCTCAGCGTCTGCAGACGGAGCTGGACGTCAGTGAACAGGTTCAGAAGGACTTTGTCAAACTTTCCCAGACTCTTCAGGTATGTAGGAATGATTGAATTTGTTTGAAATGTGTTGAGTTCACATCTCCGTGGTGAAATGTGAATCTTTTTCTTAAAATGATTGCTTTTATTAAAAGCGAAATGATTCCACTTTGTGTTTGAGTTTGTGCGTTTATTATATATGTGTATGTATATTGATTATTATTCTCCACAGGTACAGATGGAGCGAATACGACAGGCCGACTCTTTGGATCGAATCAGAGTCATCCTCAACGACACCAACTTGACTGACATCAACCAGCTTCCAGACACATGATGCCACTGAATGGAACCCCCCCCCCCCCCGACGAGGAGCGACACGCTGGCTTGAGGAGCTCACGGCCCCCGTTGCCGTTTGTGTACATTTTAAAGTCATGGAACACAGCACGGATAGAATAATGAAGAAGAAGAAGAACACTACTTATAAAAAATAATGTAAATAACTAAATGAGTGTGGACGGAGGGAGCCCATCTTTCTGTGTGTGTGTGTGCTTGTGTGTGTGTGTGTGTGTGTCTTTGTTTCTACTGTAGATATACGACTGTCTGTGTTAGGCTCAACCAAAAAAAAAAAAAAAAGGTTTTTCGTCTTCTGAAGCACTTTTCATCTGCAACTTTCCAGGTAAATAGAGAAACAATTGGAATGCATAACTTCTCTCCTTCTCCTCTCTGAGCGGCTGATAATCGCTTCCTCATTTCTCTCTCTCTTTTTCTCCTTCTTTTTTGTTCTGTTGCATTTTCTACCTTGTTCTGGTCATTTCACACCTGTGCAACCTATGACAAAAAAAAACACACAATGAAGGATGGAAAATACTTGCACATAATCTTAAATAGGATAAAAGAAAATTTGAACATAATCCGACGTGAGTAATACCTTTGAGTTTCTTCAACATCTTCTGCTGAGTCTCGTTTTTTGTCTTAATGTCTGACAGATTTATTATTATTATTTTTTTATCTGCAGAAATGCAGTAAAGAAATTTCACACTGGCTCATGCCCACTTGTATCTTAACTGTCAAAACACGAATATTAAAACTAGATTTCAGGTTGAGGAATTGTTTATAGGGAGAGAACAGGGGGAATTAGGTGTCGACATTAAAATGGCAAAAAACACATTTTAAACACACTTAATACATACTTTTGGTTATTGATTTTCTTTTTTGAATTGGAAAAAATGTAAGAATTTCAGGTTATGATCTCACAAAAGCTACATCTGAAGCCGTATCCTAATCTAAAAACTGACCAATGTGCTGCATCCTATAATTTAATTTTTTTTTCATGTGGTTTAATCTAATTAGAGAATAATACCAGGGAGTGGTCAAATGGATGTGACGATTCTCTGTGTTAATAGATTCATAAAAAAAAAATCTAACTACTAAAAGGAAATTGGTCAAAACAGATGTGATATTTCCTACTTTGCTTTCATGTTTTCTTCATGTTTCCATCCCTATAAGTGGTCACGTTGTGCTTTGAATAAAGATTGTGACTCATTGGAATCAGCCGGACACACCACGCTGAAATAATTTTCTCCTGTCGTATAAAAGACAAGCGGGGGATAGGGAGGGATTCTCATTTCGTTGTGATAAAGTACAAAAAATGCAACGCACCGCATACACATACAGTCCATCCTACAGCAGCATTGTGTGGTGTAAGGACATGATCGCCATTGTTTTTTTTTGTTGCTGTTTTATGACCTTGCATGTATTACATTTCCTTATGTTGCATATGTCTTGACTGTAGATATCTGGAGTTGATATTTATGATCGATTGATGCAGAGTTTGTGTGGATGTGTGTGGGCAAGCGAGTTGCACTGACAGAACACTGTACGTCTTTGGCTAGTGTGTGTGTGTGTGGGGTCGCGTTCGGCCTCCGTGTTAAGAACTGGTGAATTCAAGAGTATACATTTTAACAGTGTGAATTCCTGCAGATTATTTTCCTCCGATGGCCTTACTGCATTGGCTTGGTGTGTTTTAATTTTATTTGTGACATTAAATGTCCCTTTAATTTTATGTTTATGACAGTGACGGATTTTTACTCGTGGCCCATATGGCGTTAATATGACGGTTACTCCCAACAGTGCAGACGTTCACTAATTCACTGTCGTCAAGCTTAAAGTGTGACAGACAATGTCTGAAAGCTCACACTGTGTACTACTACTTGGTTTTTAGTATAAATACACGTTTACAACAAATAAAGCACATACAAAGCCCCAAATTATTTCTTTTTGCAATCTGAATACATTACTCCTTATGAAGAAGATGACCTGTGACCAAAGATCAAACATGCATGTTTATGGAATAGGGTAATAAGTATAGGCAGATCAATGTATCAAATAGTAGAATCAGAATCAGAATCAGAAAAGTCTTTATTACTAAGGAATTGGTCATTGCAAGGAATTTTTTGAGCTGTGCTGGTGCAGAAAAGTAGCAGATATGTTAACATTAAACATAAAAACGAACATAAACTATATAACGGCAAAATACGTATAAACAGAATATATATAATGCTGTTGAATCTCTAGATAATGTCAACAGTAAATGACTGTGCACAGTGTGTCCTGCAGGGGTCAAACCGGCAGGGAGCAGCACTCGAACTCCAGGAGCGTGAAGGCGCCGCTAAGTATTCCCACGAAGAAGAACGGACTCGGGCGATAGAGGGTGAAGAAAAAGATTAGAGGAACTTCTCCTGTTTACAACAACATAATGGAGCCAAAGCGGTTAAATAACGTCTGCAAACGCGTCTTACTAACTGGATTTACACTTTGCGTTTTATTAGGTGAGTGATGAGGCCCGAACTGTGTAAGAATTCTGTGTGGAAATGTTTGATTTTGAGCTGATTTGACCAGGTTAGCTAGCTAGCGCTGTTATCTAGCATCTCATGTACGGGAGACACCTCACGTCCAGTCCACGCTCTCTCACGCATTCACGTGATATATATATTTTCCCCCCTCATCACGGTTTTAACCAACTTCTTCTCTGTGATGTTAGCAGGGAGGTGGGTGCATTTAGCGAATACATTGTTAAATGGAGTAAAATGTGAACGGGGTTTGGTGCAGCTCGCTGGCTGCCGCCTTGGCTCGCGCCCGAGCCAACGCTGCGGCTGGTGGGAGCGTAGCGAGCACAACAAGCTGCTTCACGTTTAAATTCAGCCTAATTGTTAAAAACGTTGTGTATTCGAAACCATGCCGATTTGAAGGATAGGTTATATTTATGTTGAACACGTGTTTTTATGTGTGTTATCGCGCAGCTGGTTCAAGCCACAGTCCGATCCTATTTAAAGTAGCTGATTTTAAGACGGACTTCGCGAGGCGTAAATCTCAAGGTGTCGCCCCGTAGGGTGTAGTCACTATCTAAACTGGGGTAGGAGAACCACTTTAATGTTAATTATTTAACGTAACGAATATGTCTATTGCGAATTCACATTGATTATATAACATTAAAACACGGTGGCGTTTTAAAAAAAACCTGCCAACGCATCATCATCTCTATGGGAAGCCGGACTCCCTCGCTCGGGTTAGCTTAGCATCCAAAGCCTCAAAGATAACATCTCATTTCCTCGTTGTCTAACCCCTCCTCATGAACTCACAATCTCACACCATAATGCACACAACAGCAGAGTTAGCAACACACTACATTCATACGTTCATACACTTCTCGTGTGTGTGTGTGTGTGTGTGTGTGTGTGTGTGTGTGTGTGTTGGTTATAAAGGGAACCAGATTTTCTTCATTGTTTTGACACTAAGCACATTTGGCTTTGGTGTAAATGGAACGCCACTAATGTGCCTTTAATCTTTAATATACAACATTGTTTGTTGTGTAGTTGTAGCTTCCAACTGATGTATTGTCCTTTAATTTAGGAACAAACGCACAGTTTTCATACACACATTCCCAGTGTTGCAGTAATAAATATAACGCCATTTTTCTATTTAAAATGATGTTGGGTAATATCCTAAAGTTTGCAGAAGTGAACTGGAACTGCATTTTTTTTTTTTTTTTTTTTTTTGCTTTTAATCTCAGACTGTTAACATCTGACCAGAGGAAGCAGGCGTTTCCTTCTGTTTCATGTTTAGGGGAAATTAATGTCACGACACGGTCACATTAGTATCGTCCAAACCTTCTCTTACATCAAAACAAAATATTTTTTTATCTATACAATGTACAATCTCACAATGAGAAAACATGCGCTTGTATAATCCTTGGGCAGACCTCATCAGCTCATTAAAAAAGCAAGATGAACATGAAGTGAGTGATAAACCTGGAATGTGGCCTGAAGGCTCACTTTGTGCACCACTATGTGTTTGTTAAAGTAAAGATACACATGCACCAATCTACATGTACAAATGTTTTTTTAATAAGGGTGACACATGGAACATTTTAAAGAATGATGGTCATTTTTGCAACCCGCAACACTACACCACCTCCACCTTCCTTTGAAGCGAAAGCCATGTTACATGCGGCGTTTCCTCTGATAAGTGAGAGTTTGTATGAAATGACAGAAGCAAGAGGAACATATATTATTTCGGTTAGTGCCCACCACTCACTGTATCACAACATGATATATAACGTGCGCTGAACAATAACGTGATAAGAACAGAATACGCATCAAGTAATGAAACTTTAATGCTGCATCATTGGAAGTGTGTTTTTTTTTTTATCTATTTTACAATTTCCTCCCTTTCAGTTTTGTGTTGGTATTCATTTTCTCTCCAGCTGTGACATTTAGCCTGATGGGGTCAAAAAAAAAGAAGAAAATATTAAATGAATAATCTAAACATGAAGCAATCGTCGCGTTGTTCTATTGAGAAAGGCTCCAGATCAAGGCTGGATGTTTATTCTGTAGAATTAGTCACAAGTGTCTGAAATGGGTTTTCTCTTACTAATGCAACAACAATCATACGTTCTGGTTTCACTTTTAGACTCTGTTGACCGTTTCTTCACGTTCATCTCTTTTTCAAACCTGGATCACATTACTTGATCTAAGAGCAGTTTCCTCCAACCGGTGCGGCTCTAATTTGAAGGCCTGTTGCATCACGGCTCGTGTTGTATTTTTGTGTGCATTTTTTTTTTCAACAAAACCGTTCTCTCTGTTCCAGTCACAAAACCTACGTCTGCCATCAAGATATACGCCGACCCGGAGGTCATGGTGCAGAACGGCACCGCGGGGATCCTGCGCTGCACCTTCAAGTCCACCGACGTGGTCAGCAGCAGCACCTCGGTGACCTGGAGCTTCCAGTCCAGTCAGCCCGACAACCAGTTCTACAAAGCACCGTACGTGGTAAGTCAACAACTCCTCCAGCACCAGGATCCGTTCCTGTGATTGTGTGTGTGTGTGTGTGTGTGTGTGTTTTTTATAAATATTATTTATCCGACACATTAGGAGAAAAGCCTCAGCTGTTCCCGGGTGTTGAATTATGTATGTTAATGAATTATATATGGTGTAACATTATGCGCAATGCTGCCTCCACTGTGTCGCTATGACTCTGTATGTTATTTTGTCACGTTTGTTTGGTTGTGTCTCTCATCGTGCTTCAAGGTCTTAATTTCATCTTAGTGTGTGTGTTTTGTTAGAGTTCCTGTTTATGTCATATTGGCGTAATGGATTGGCAACTCAGTGCTCCATGTAAACACAGAGTTTTTGGTGTTTGTATTCGTGTGGCCCCCCNNNCCCCCCCCCCCACCCGCAGTATGCAAAGTGATTATTATTAATTTTTGCTCAAAAAGGATTTTGCTAATCACAGATTCACTTTTCAAACAGATGTGCTGAAGGGAGTCAAAATAAATAATTGTACAGCCTAAAGAGACGCTTAAACGCCCAAACGAGAATGAAAAGCGAGTGACCAACAATATTTGCTTTAAAAGTGAGCTTCAAACCACATTTAAGAACTTTTTTTTTTTCATTGTGTTGCACCTGGAGCCGAATGTAAACAGCGTGTCCCAGTCAGGACATCCGGGGGATCATTCACCCATTCACAGGACTCACTCTTTTTTTGTTTACAGCCCGATCCTGCTGGGCGGGGGGGCCGACCTGTCTGCTGTGTTTCTCCTGAACTCCTAATGACATAGCCGTAGGGGTTGGTTTGCTGAATAGAAAAACCAACACAAATGTTAAATGCATAGTGTTAAAATCTGAAAACGCACACTTCAAATAAATCCCTGTTTTACTGAGTAATATGTGAATAACAACTGCTGCTTTGTGAATTCGGCTGATTTGACACAACACAGGCACAGCTGGTCATGCATGTGCAGACCCGTGTTCATTTTGCGAGACCATGCCCCCGATCATGAACTAATGATTGAGTGTGTGTGCGTGCGTGCGCGCGTGCCTGTGTTTTTCTCACTCCTGACCAGATGTTGGCCTCCGTTGCTCAGTTTTGTTTTTCTGCCAACTTGACAGCTGACGGGAGAAAATGAACTTTCACATTTTTTCTCTCTTTCTTAATCCATTTGCTACAAGAATGAATTGGAAATGCTATTGTGGGTGTAAATCGCAGATTGACGCAGTTAAAAGCCGCATTTATTTTTTTCCATTTCTTGCCGCCTCCAGGTGGAGGAGCTCAGTGATGTTTTTTTTTTCACAGCTGTGGTGGAGTGGAAGCATTTGGAATATTTCTGGGAAATCCGAACATGACACCCGTTGTCTGTTTTCCCGCTCCGCCCTCTTGCTGTATTGTCAGTGGAGCTGAAGCGATGATGATGCTGCCGTTTTCTTCCTGTTACTCAGAATGTGAAAGTGGTATTGAACCCTATTACGGTAGAAAATCACTTCCTGTGCCGACACAACTTCCGTAACAAAGCTTCCCCGAAAACTGGCTTGTCTCTTCTTCTCCACATATGAACCCGGGTCATGTTGAGGATACTTCAGTCAAACGGTTTTATTTTTAACCACACCAACACCTTCAGATCAGTTACTCAGCAGCAGTAGGTGTTTGTGTGTGGGTGGGCATGTGCGTGTGTGTGAACACACACCACGCGCTGTGTTGAACCAGGTCAAATAAAAGCAGAAAATGAATCTGACGTGAATATTTTCTCCATAAAATGGGAAAAAAAAAATCTGTGTAACAGGATTTCGGTGTTGGAAGCACGATTTGATCCAGAAAGAAAAAAATGGCGTTATATTAAGTTAAGTTAAGTTTAATTTTTTATGAGAGTGGGGGAATATTAAACTGATTTGACAGCGGCTAGGAAGGAACCAGAAAAACAAGCAAATTCTAGAGCTTTATATACACGCACATAGCCTTTGGTGTCATGCTGCTTTAGTCCTTTCTTATCGAAACATATTTTCACATGTCACAGCAGGAAAAAAAAAATGGAATGGTTGAGTTTCTCTCACAGCTTGGGATTCAGGATCTTGGCATCCTGCGTGTTTGGCCCTCAGTCACACTGTTATGCATCACTGGCGCGTCATACTTCGTAAACACAGACGTACTAAATATTTGTTGAATTGTGTCGATCGGACGTGTGAATATGTTTGAAACTTCTCCAGTAGTACTCTGTTTAATCAAAAAAAAAATGTTTCTTCCTCTCCCATTTGTAGATTTACTACTTTTCCCACGGCAAAGGATTCCCAGGACAGAACGAGTTCAAAGAGAGAGTTCAGTTTATCGGCGACATCAACAAACGGGACGTGTCGTTGCAGCTGAGTCCGGTGCAGTTCAGCGACAACGGAACCTACTTCTGCGACGTGAAGAACCCGCCCGACGTGATGGGCACTCCGGCTCGAACGGAGCTCAGGGTGGTTCTGAAAGGTGAGCGCTCACATTTTCGAATAATAATAATAATGCTTAAAAAATACTAGAGCGGCATGTGGAGGAGATGAGCAGATCTCGGACATCAATGATGCACAAAATATTCACTTAAAACAAAATTAAGTAATTTAATTTAAAATAAGTCTTAATTATTGCCCTGTTCATTTAAAATCCCATTATCACCCTTGTCCTGTTAGAAAAAAATAAATCCACACGGTTGTATCATCCTCTCCTCACACACAGCTGTTGTGCTAACACAGCGAGGTCTGCTAGATACAATCTATATATATATAAAAAAATATGAAACCCGTTTCCAGCTACAGAAATATCCGGCAGGTACATTCCTGTTGTTTGTCCTCAGACGGTGAAAAGCCCACGAGTGCGTGTGTTGACTTGTGATCTTAGGTTGTCGGGAAGTTTTTTCCGTGTCAACCGCTTGTGTCCGACAACCGTACCAACACAAAACGCATGGCTGTGTTTATCAAGATACGTTTGACTGCATCTCTCTGGATTTTTTTTTTTTTCGGGGGGGGGGGGGAACACGCCAAGAACACACAGACCTTTTGTTAACTGGCGGATATCCAGCAGGTTATTGGGGACACACCCAGCTGTGGGTTATAATTTAAAAGGGAGGATTCTTCAAACTGTTTTTTTATATATATACATATATCTGTCATGATGTATTCTACTTGAAATAGAGACGAGTTAACAAACCAGATTGAATGTGCTGATGCAAGGATACTCAACTGTATTTATAATAGTTTATATCATTTAATGTATTCATATTTTTAGTATGGCAGGTAAACACTTTTGGTAAAAACTTAAAAATAAGCTTTATATACTATTCCTGTACATGCTTCTGCAGTTCCTGTAAATTGGAAATTTCTCCTGGTCATTTAAAAAAAACTGCCCCTGATTGTTGTTGTGTTTGTGTGTCCAGAGTCGTTTCCTCAGAGCAACACAATCCTCATAGTTGGAGTGGTGTGTGGTTCTGTGTTCCTGCTCGTCCTCATCGCTGTAGTTGCCTGCATCGCCATGAGGGTTCTTCACAACCGCCACGAGTATGAAGGGTGAGTGCCAAATTTATAAAAAATCTACTGTAGCCGATGATAACATACTATAATATATATATGATATTTGTTTAAATTGCCCAAAAAATGTAATGTATTCTTTTCTGCTGCCAAATGGGTAAATCGGATAATATCTATTGTTGATTATTAAGGAGTAACACACACTGACATTTGTATAATTAGTTTTAAAATGTAGGTTTCCACAAACAGATTTTTTTGTTATTGACCAGATTTCCTGAATGTAATTCATTTTAACTACTGTCATAGATTTAATCATCAACACTTTTCTAACTCTTTCTGCATGGGTGCAGGGTTCAGGCTCTGTGTGATTTCAAACAAAAACAACAAAACAAATAAACATTGTGTTTTTGGCTGTGTTTTAATGAGCTGCTGTTTTTATGACTAATTATTAACATGGATTGTCAAAGCTGTGTATGAGCGTATTTGTTTGACCACACCCACACTCACACGCACACTCACACGCACTCCTCCCGGTGAGGTAGCCAGCGCCATGGGAGGAGATGCCACCCCTTTGTTTGATGGTTTGATTTTCTCTTTGCACTGGTGCCAGTCACTTTCCTTCCATCACTGTTGTTAACACAACTAAAACCACCACACCGCATTGTGTCTCATCTGCATGTTGTCGAATCATTGTCCAGCATCCTGTGGCAATAACACAAGTAACACTTTGTCCTCCTCATCTGTTTCTGTCAAACTAACACACCTTTTATGTCTGGCTTTTTTTTTCTTTTTTTTTTTTCTTCCAACCTGTTAAGTCAACAGAAACGTGTTGAGACGTTCATTCAGTTTATTTATTTTGAATCTCACTTAGCCTCAGTTAAGTTTCTCAGGTAAACTCTCGCTGTAACTGTGCATACTTTTATAAATTGTCTTTGCAAGAGGTGTACTGATGATTTGATTTGATTTTGAATTCAGTGGAAGAATTGGTGCAATCATTATTATTATTCGCATTTGAGAATTTATGGCGACTCTTTTATATCAAGTAGCTGTAATCCCATCGGTGCACCTCTAGCCCGACTCTGCTTCCATTACCTCTCTCAGACCACTGGGAGCATTTTCATGTTCTCATCTCTCATTGTTGTTTTTTTTTGTCCGTTTGTTTGTTTTTTGTTTTTTTTGTCTTGTGTCCCCATTGCTTGTGTTGACTGTGCACCAACCGGTCCCTCCACACCCTGGCAAATGGTAAAAACCCTAAACTAGATGTACGTCCTTGGAAAGCATGAGCTCTCAGGCTCCGCAGCCACGAAAGAAGGCGGAGTCTGGAGGCCTGGAGGGCTCCAAGACTACCGTACCTCTGGGCCCACTACAGGTAGGAGTAGGGGGGGGGGACCAGGACATCCACTGGCTACAGGGTGGGGGGGGGACCAGGACATCCACTGGCTGCCTCCTTCTTACTGGGGAAAGTGCTTTGTTTATGTGGCCAGACATGCACCACACATGTAATAAACAACATTTGGCTTCAGAAGTGGTTCAAATCCATCCTAAAAAACATAATATAGGTATAATGACATGTATTTGTATTGCATCAGTGTACAGGGTTCTTTGTGTAAAAAATGTTGACACCAAGAAAGTAACTTTTGTTTGGTCAAATTTCAGAGGCTAGAACCACATATGCCTTCAGAAGGTCTAAAAACTGTAAAATGGCAATCATTATGAAAACTATGCAAATTTATGTAGGACTTTTCATCTTCACAAAGCCATAAAGACAAAAAAACAATTCACGTGATAACCGAAAAAATGTAGATAAAATAGTTCCAACAAAATAAAATACAAAAACACAAGTTAGAATTCTACCGATCGACTAATGGATTAACAAACTAAGTTGTGCATTAATTAATTTACTGTGGCATGTCAGAGTCCAACAAAAAAAAAATCTGACTTTATCATTTCTCCAGGGACACAAAGAACCACATTTCTAATCATAGACTAGATATATATATATATATCATCAAACCTGATTCAAAACAACGTGTACCAGATTACAAAAAAGGTTCCCTTCTGTCTGTTGTGGTTTGCTGTGATTTATCTAAATTCATGTGTTTCTCTTCCTGGCGCACGTTTCCTGTCTGTGTTCCAGGGCCCGGTGATATACGCCCAGTTGGATCACTCGGGCAGCAAAAATTCCTTCCATAAGATGGAGCCTGTGGTCTACGCCGACATCCGTAAAAACTGAAGAGGAACAGGGCACCAAAAAAAAGAAGAAAATAGAAAAAAAAAACACAGTAAAGTATCAGACCTCTCTATCAGCTGCTCTTGGGAAGGGTGGGATTACTATAACAGGGACAATATCGGTGCAGTTTTTTTTTTTTTTTTTTTTTAATCTTTCATCCTGAGAAAGCATGACTGTGTTACGTTACACACTAATGTCTCCATGTCCATTATTGTAAAGACAAAACAAAAAAAAAAGCTAGAGGACATGACGACACACTTCACTGCATCTCATCAGCTGCAACATTGTTTCTCCAGCACAGGGATCAAAGTGAAGATCTGAAATTGCCTTCACGCGCATCATTCCACCACTTGAGATAGTTTGTTATTTTGAATTATTGTTCCTAAAAGTAGATAGCAGTTTCTGTATACTGTTGCACCAGCTGGACACAGGTTTGATTCTCAATTTGAGCGCTCACAAAAAAATAAATAAAAAAAGAATTGACTTCATCGGGCTTCTATAACATCCTATTTAAACAAGCAAACATTTCTTCTTTTCTTTATATCATTTACTCAATTTGAATATCCATACATGTAATACCGCTGTGTAAAATATAAATACACCCTTAAAATCTAGTACTGCCCATCTTTGCAGAAATAACCGGTGTTTTCCATCACTCTCTCTGGCTGCACGATGTTTGATGCTTTTCATCCATCCGCTGAGATTTAATTATGGCCTTTGACTTGAGGATCAAATGTTTGCTTGTTTTATTTTTAAGCTTGGTTGCTTTTACGTTTTCAGCACGCTGGAAGAACAAATGATGCATCACCTACATGTGAACTAAAGTTACTGATATATATATATATATATATGAAATCTATATGCAGGTCAGAGCCATGAATGTAGATCACCTGGGGTCTGTTACAAATGCTCTGGTTGTAATAATGGAAAGGATTATTTACCTCTTTGATTTATTCAACTCATAATTCCACTATGTTTATAGTCAAATATATGCATTCAACATAATCCAGCTGGTGCATCAGTGATCCAGATCCACAGATCATCTCCATAGTGATCTTGTCTTGTAGTGGATTGTGGATCTTAACATTGCCTTCGGTAACTGAGCATGCTCTTCTCTTAACATCTGCCAGCTATAAACAAAAAAAAACAAAAAACAGTTGTGGTACTCGTCAGCTAGTTGTGAAGCAGCAGAAGCCGTCCCACGTGGTGTGTTACTGTGAATGGCATGGCATGCTGTTGTGGTACTTTTCAAGACGCTGCCTCCTCTTCTGATATTTCACCTCAGTTGAACATTCGTTTAAAACCATTTTTTTGGATATGTCATTATTTAAAAAAAAAACAACAAAAACAAGGTGGCAATGGAACCTAAGTTTAAAAAAATAATAATAATAATAAGCTTATGGGTAATTACCTGCGCAGATTATTTTCAAGGTTAATTTTGAGTTATTTAAAATGTGTTAAAACAAAAACAGAATCATATTCAGCTGAGGTGAAACGTGTCTTATTTGTTGGACTGAAGAAAAGCTAAATACACTGTTTGCATGCAATTTACTAACAGAACAATCGTTATTATGAGAATATCCATCTCTCTCTCTCTTCATATTCATGTAAAGCTCCTTTTTTTTTTTTTTTTTTTTTACTAACGGGCCAAATAATCTCATATCAACATTAATGTTAGGTATACGTGCTCTTCAAATGCTTTTTTTTAAGCTTCAACGTGCATTCCAAATTTGTGTCTGATATCCTTTTTTATTTTGTTGTCGAAGCATTTAACAAACCAAATTTTTGTGAGTATTTTCTTTGGTGATGGGTTGTGTTACAGTCTTAATAATGCCTTCCGCTTCAGCTTGTGATTCCTGATGCAGTAACCGTGGTGGCTGACCAGTCTGTGTAAATATTTCCTGCTCCTGTAAGATATAGTGCTGTTTACTGTAACTCATTCCAGTTGTGCGATGGCTGTGGGAGGAAAGTGTTTTTTTTTTTTTTCTGTAGAAGGTTCTAGAAAGTCAGTGGCATGCTTCAACGTTTTTGGCTCTTTAGTAATTATTCGCCACCGCCATCATACGCAGTGCCGGCATGACGTCGCATCCAAACGGCTCAAAGGAAACTTCTTTATTCAGTCGACAGTGTGTACAAAAAAAACAAAAACAGACTAATGTGACTTTATTTATTGCAAATCAAAAAATATATACAAAAAAATCAGTTTCTTCAGCATAAGAGAAATAATGTTACATAGAAACATAAATCAGTGCAGAGTGGGTGTGGCTTGCCTTTTTGCCTAAGGTTGATTGTATCATTGTGAATGTCAGTGATAATGTACATTTATATAACTCGTTTTTTTTTTTTCAGTTGGTTTATTCATGGCTGTGCTCACAGTATGTGTCTTACAGGGCTGAAAGTCTGTAGCTGTAGTGTAGAAAAAAACATTACAATGTACATTGTGTCACAGGTTGGATTATAATGATTTCCATTTTGTGTTTGTGGGAATATTTTCAGTGACGAATATTTTCCGTCACTGACACAAACAGTCACCTCTTATATTTTTACATTTTATACTCAGTTCAGTTAATTTATGCTCTAACTTATTTCAGAACCGTCTCAACACGTCTTTGCTTCTTTTCATTCCTAAACGTTCTCAATTGATCTTAATTTGGTCCATTTGGATTTGACCTCTGACCCTCTGGGATGCAGGCACTGCGTCGTCTTCCAGGCGTGGCCTTTTATTTTTACGTTTGTGTCTTTTTCTGTTTATTTTTTTTTTTATTTTTATTTTTTAAATTAGTTAGCGTGTATTTTTAATGTATTCACCAGAATGCGGAGAAAAAAAAAACAACAACCTGTATGATACAGAGGAACCGTTACTGCCGGTCACTCCGCTCCTGTTGTGCGACTTGCCGCCGTGTTTAGTGCTGTTGTAGAAATTGTGTTGTAAACTATAAATTATGGACCATTTCTGTTTTGACCGAGCTCGCGCGCAAACCTTTGGTGACCCGAGTGAACGCGGCCGGAGACGTTCACTCACCACGAGTCTTAAAAGTGCGTTCTTAGTGTGTCTCGATGGTAAATAGTTGTGTGTTATTTGAGAATTTGTTTGCTATGTGATGTTGTAAAACCTGCACTATGTCTTGCATATCGAAGACAACCAATGCCCTGTGATGTTTTTTTTTTTCTTGTCTATGACCTTGGCCTCTGTTTAACGTCCTTAAAACTGGAATGTTGTACATTTAGTGCCTTTTACATTTCATCAGCTAACTTGAACATCTGCTCAAAATAGAAAAAAAAAAAAGATTCATTTATTTTACTTTTATTGTATGTATTTTTTTATACACATAATATCGCCTCTGTATCCACTGTTCAAATTTTATATAAAACCTATTCCTGGCCAATTAACAATGTTTATGTTCCTTTTTTTTAACAAATTTGAACACACACATTTAACACATTTCTTTTTACCTAATTGACTTTTGACCTCACATTGTGTCTGACACTTATTTGTGTGTGAAGTTTAGTGGGAAACACTCATGACAAACGTGTTTAGAAGACATTTAAGTTTAATGTGTTGCTTTAATCTTGAACAATGTCATATATGTGTATATATATATCATTATTACTTCATTAATGTATTCACGTGAAAGACTAGATTTTTTGATTCTTTGATTTGAATGATTATTATGAATGAATGTGGGTCACATTTTTTAAATGAGTAAAAAAGGCAGGTTAAATCAAAGAATATTTAGTGTTTTTTTTTTGTTATTTTTCTGTTAATGTTCTATCATTTGACTAAATGTTTCAGTTCTGGTTGTGTGTTGAATTAATTATGTAATTAATAATTGAACAGACAGCGGAGGGGGCTATGGATGCGCGTAGAAATGAATAGAGGCTGCATGGACTGTGTGTGAGCAGCAGGAGGCAGAGTTGATCTTTGTCCTCTGTGGATCTTTATTGAATTACTGATGGATGTGTAAAAGTCTCACTAATGTCAGCCCCCCGGAAACAAAAATAGAAGAAATAAGATAAGATAATAAGATAAGATAATAAGAAAGAATAATAAGAAAATAAAAAAACACCTCCACATGAGGAGAAGGCTGAGGGCCACAGAAAGGGAAACAAAAAGTCTGGGAATCCCGGTAAACAAAAAGGGACTATCCCCTGAGAGGCATCATGTGTGAGGTGTGTAACCTGAAGCGGTGATGTGTGTGGGTGTGTGTGTTTTTGTGTGTGTGTGTTCTTGACATTGAAGGATGAAACGATGGCCAGCACCAAATGTGCCACGACTGCGCCGGAGCCACTGGGTAACAGACACCAGGTAAGACACATCATTTATCTTTATTCATTCTTTTATTTTTGACTCGTGGTGGCTAGTAACTAAGTGCAGTTCATCAGGTACGATACAATTTTGCAACACTAAAAACATCCTCAACAATATATTTGCAAAATGCCAAATTTAAAGTCAAATATCAGCTGGGATTTCAACAAAATCCCTCCATCTTCATCATTGGGTTAAATCCAACCTGTTGTCATGGAGACGCATGTGTACATTTTTATTAATTTTCTTGTTTAATGTGTCCCAAATGTAAAAAAAAAAAATCCGATTTGAGTGTTAACTCTGAAATAGTAAAAAAACTTTCTTCAACCATATAAATAGAGAATGAGAAAAAGGTTGTTAAAATGAATGAAGCTGTTTAAAAATAGAACACACAAAAAAAAGTAAAATACAACTGAATGAGATTATTAAGCTGCTAATGTTTTCATTTGTGACAGTTTAAATTGTATATTTACTTTAAGTAGTGTACTTGCGGCCAATACATTTCATTTCTTTGCTTTAACACGGTTCACGCGTGTTAAAGGTTCGATTCCCTTCTAAAGGAAACTTGGGATTTTTCCTTTATTCCCTTTCTCAGCCAGTTCACATTCGCACTCACTTAAAACTAATTGTCTGTACATGTCTGCTGGTCTTACTCATTACAGTGAGGTTTGTTTACAGTACGACAAAACCAGAGCAAATCCACATGACAAATCCAACTCACTCCCACAGAAATGTGGATCTGTGATTTATTATTTTTCTGTCGGCACACCCACGTGTCTCCAATGGGCGAAAATCTCTCTCTCTCTCTCTCTCTCTCTCTCTCTCTCTCTCTCTCCTAATCCATTAGTGACGGCTGCTGACGCTGTGCAGCATCAAAACGGTTCCATCCCCAAATAAATAGATGGAATCATTTATCCATAAAAGGTTATTTGGATTCAAAATACACAAAAGCGGGCTTTGACCTTTTCGGCCCCAGAGGTCAACGATATTAAAATACCCCAAATTCCTGATGGAAATCAGTGTGTGAGAGCATCCAGATAAGAATCCTCCAGTTTTGGGATGAACAGAGGGGTTTTTGGAGGTTGTGGAGTGGGGAGAGAGTGGGCGAGTGAAAGAGTGGGAGAGAGAGGGGGGGCGGGGGGCGGCCTTCCCAATCCCCTTATAAGGCGTTTCCCTGGGAGCAGTGGGAGTGGGGAAGGGGGCCGAGCGGTGCAGGATATTCTCACAGGATGTGATGGCTGTGCGATGTGGAGGAGAGCTGCTGGTCTGCGGTGGTCGGTTTGGTTGTTGTTGATCTGTGTGTGTGTCTCTGTGTGTGTCTTTGCGTGTAGTGTAGTGTAGCGTGCGCCCGCTGAGGATGCGAAATGGAGATGTCCAGGAGCTTCTGTCATCAGCTGAGGAGAGTGAGGTAAATGTGGAGTTTTGAGTCCTAACATGTGTTTGGAGGAGATGTTGTGTCGGAGCAGATGTTGTGTAGCCGCATGCAGTGGTCTCCCAAGTGTTGAGATGACTTCACTTAAAGGGCAACGTGCAAATACTCAAACTTCAGCTGTCAGGTACACATGTGCAGAGGTTTCTAAAAGCTATTTCTTCATGTTTGCGCGGTAATTTCGACCCAAGTAAAGGATCTAAATACTTCAGTGAAATGGAGAATAAGCTGCTGCGTTGTAAGAATATCAAAAAATATGTTTGTTTTTTTGGTGTGGTTTGGCTTGGTTTGTTAGAAACTGTGAAAACAAGTCTGGGAACACTTCCTAAGAAGTCATTATCGTAAATTAAACTTTTACTGAAACAAACTCTACAGATGGATCATATATTGTCCTCTTTAAATGGTAATAATTATCTTTTGATGGCCAATAAATCCATCGTATTGAAAATAAATTGTTATAACCAGAGCAGTAGTCATTTAAATACCAGAGGGGGGTGTTGGTTTTGTCCCCCCCCCCCGCCCCCCGGGCGTGTGATACTAATGACTCCCACGATGTCTCTTCTGCAGGGTCACACACCGCTTTACTTTATTTTCCACAACAAAAAAAAAAAAAAAAATCTGCAGGGTCACACGCCGCTTTACTTTATTTTCCACAACAAAAAAAAAAAAAAAAGCCAGAATGGCAAATCTTGAGATATGACTCACAAAAACAATCTCAGCTTTGGTCTTCGGCACATTTTTTTTTTTGTTTTTTGATTCAGAGCTGATGGAAATAATTCATCTTGAAAATTTGCTCAGTCAACTTTCTTTTTATTTTTTTTTATTTTTTTTCTCTCGGCAGTGGCACTTCTGCAGCTGTTTTCTCCACAACCTGTGCAACAAAAAGCCCCCATTCTTTGTTCTTGTGGGTATCTGTATTTCTATCTGTGTGTGTCTGTCTCGGGGCATAAATAGCACCGTCATAGGTCAGCGTGTCACACCGTAGGTCGGCCTTCCTTCCCCATTTCGCGACATATCAAACTCTCGCCACATGCTTCCTGCATTCGGGTTTTTTTTTTTTTCTAACTCGCGTGTGACTTCAGAAACAAATAAATAAATAAATACGCGTTTCACCCACAGCAACATGGCCCACGTCCAGCTGCTTGTCCTGCTGATGCTGAGCTGCGTGCTGGCGTCCGCCGGGCCGCCCCGACGCCTCCCTCCGTGCAGAGTGGTGAGTAAACCCGCGCGCACGCACACAGGCGTGCATCTGACCACAGGTGGTTCTGTTTTCAATCTTCTTTCTATCTGGGCACATTCCTCACATGTTCCCCTTAAATAAATACTGAATATGTTTTCCCCTCAGTTTATTTTAACGGGTTGCCCCTGGCAACGGACATGAGGCATCACCTCATCCGTCAGGTGTTGGGGAGATTTGTGAGATAATTTTTTATTTGAATTGTTTTGGCACTGAGCAGATCTGGTTTATTAGATATTACACCATGAGTGCAGAGGTGTGACATTGTGTACATCACCGTGACAACGTTTCCTCGGAGTTTCTGGATAATCGTGATTCACTTTCACATTATCATGGATTCAGTGACTCTGTTTCTTACGTAGTCTAGAAAAACTGGAGCTGTGACGCACATCCTATCCTGTGCGCTGGAATGTATTATTTTTTTCCCCAAAGAAGAGCCGCAGATGAAACTCCCTGATCATAAGGTATATGGTGGATACAGTATCTGAGCATGTTTTTTTTTTGTTTTTTTTACCAGAGATTCATTGAATTGAACCTTTAAAAAAAAAATGGGAACCTCCACATGAATCATGATCTCATGAAGTCACTTTTTCTAAAAATAGCCTGATAGTGAAACTATGGCTTGTGTTTAATGTGGTGTTGGTGTTTCTATAAATATCCAGACAACGAGAAGCTCATCCGTGATTGTGAATAAATACTCATTATTAACTCAAGCTGTGTTACAGGATTATACACACATTTCCGGACGGCTATATTTCTTATCTGGAATGCGTCAAAACTGACTCCAATGTGTAAAATGTTGCCAAATCAAGTTGGAATATTCCAAATCTATTGTCTTTTTTTTCATGCTTTTTATGCTTCTTAATCCGAAATGAGAAACAGATTTATTTTATCTTTATCTAAAAGCTGAAGTAAGAGGATATGATAAATGATTAATCACGTTGATGTTGTATACACAAAGACTGCCGGAATGTAAACATTCTCAGTCCAGCGAATATGTCACTGATTTAAAAAAAAAAAAAAAAAAAAAAAAGAATTTATTTATATAGGTGCAGATAAGAGAGATCATCCTTTTCCAGATGATTCATGAGCCAGTTCATAAATGGAAGATGTTCAGGCCTGTGGTAGTTCTTGAATAAATCAGTGTGTTTGTTTGTGGTCGTAACAGCAAGGTGGAATTCAGCTCTCAGGATTCCACAAATGCGCCACAGTGAGAGAACAGAGACCGTTTTTAAGCTTTTACAGTGGCTTTAATAGTTGAATCTGTGATGGGAAACCCGTAGGAGAACGATGAGGATTAAATTATGAGTTTTCTTATAAAGCTTTGAGATGTATTTTTCTGCAAGCGAAACAATTAAAGTTTGATCTGGGAGAGATGCCACTTCCCATGAAACATTTAAAGGATTAATTTGAAGAGAGAGAGGAAAAAAAAAAAAAAAACATTGTTGAGGTTTTGTCCTCATGACAACAACTTTACTTCATAAATCTCAGAAGACTTTTCATGCTGCCAAGAACATGCCGTCAACGCACTGACTCATAAATGGAGCCCAATTCAAACATGTGGTTCTGTGTTGTGTCATAATCAGGCATAATATACGATATATTATCACGATACTTGTATCACGATTCGATATTATTGCGATTTTAAATATATTGCAATATGCGGGGATATTTTGTGATTTTCTTTTCTTCTAATAGGACAAAGTTCTCCTTAACTTACCCGAGTTAACTTAAACTAAAATGTGCCTGTTGAATTGTATCATGCACCAAAGATCAAAACTTTTGTGTCTGTGTATCGATACAATTTTTGCCACTCAAAATATCGCGATACAGCATTGTATCGGGATATTTTTCACGATTTTCAATCAGACATTGTTTGTCCCTTTGTTCCCAGGTCCAGAGGGATGTGCTTTGCAGCGACCTGAGTCTCCGGGCGGCCCCGGTGAACCTGCCTCACGGCGTCCAGATGTTGGACCTCTCCGGTAACCAGGTGCAGAACCTCACGCAGGAGACTTTGGCCTTCCACACCGACTTCCATCACCTGAACCTCCGCTCCAACAAGATCCACTTCATTCAGCCGGGCCTCTTCAGAGACATGAGTGACCTGAAGGTCCTGGATCTCTCTAGGAATCATCTCAACGTTTTCGCTCAGTCCAAAATCAACGTTGGGCCTCTGACGTCGGTGGAGTCGCTGGATCTGTCCAGCAACGGCTTGTACACGGGGATGTCGGATTATTTCCTGACCGACTCTCCGTCCCTCACGAACCTTTCGCTCAAGGGCAACAGCATCACCAAAATAACGCACAACACTTTCAGCGGATCTGTGCACTTGACAAAAATCAACCTCCACAACAACGTGATCCTGGAGATCGAAGACGGAGCGTTCGACTCTTTGCGTCGGCTCACAGAACTGGATTTGTCCAAAAACTCCATCTCGTGCATCACAGATTTTAATCTGTACAATCTGGAGGTTCTCAATCTCAGCAAGAACAGCGTGGAGTTCTTCCAGAGCGCCAGAACGAGTCTCGTGTTTAACCTTCTACATCTCGACCTGAGCGAAAACAAAATGCTTTACTTCCCGTCCCTCCCCCGATCCAACGTGCTCGAGCATCTCGACATTTCACGCAACCATCTTCAGAGCACCAATGCCTCAGGACGTCCTGAGAAACGGAACCACGTGTTATTAAAACACCTGCGATACCTGGACATGAGCTTCAACCGACTCAGGAACATACCGGAGTCCTTCTTCTGCTTTATGAGTTCGCTCCAGGTCCTGAATGTGAGCAACAACTGTATCGGCTCGTTTTCCATCAGCTTGGAAGGTTTCCTGCCTTCAGTGAAGATCATCAACCTGAGCTACAACTCTCTGCAGAGTCTCACCTTCGGAGAGAACACTCTGGGATCTCTGGAGAAACTCTTTCTCCAGGGGAACCAGCTCACCACGCTGGACCAGAGACTCTTCCAGAATCTTCCAAACATCCGATTCCTGCAGCTGCAGCAGAACAACCTGAAAATGTGCAGCCCTGAGGAGATGGAGGGCTCATCGGACTGCGTTTCCTTTTCCTCTGTTCATAACCTGCACTTCCTGTTCCTGTCTGAAAACAACCTGCGAACTCTGCCGGCCGACGCGTTCGTCAACACCTCCCTGGAGCTCCTGGACCTGTCCCTGAATTCGGGTCTGGAGCTGCACAGGGACTCCCTGCGCGGCCTGGAACTCTCGCTGGTTCACCTCCTCCTGAAGGAGAACAACATGTCCCGGTTGGACGTGGACCTGTCCACGCTGCGGCGCCTCAAACACGTCGACCTCTCCACCAATCAGCTGACCTCGCTGCCTGCGTGGAGGCGGGAGTCCTCCATCGAGTCTCTGAACCTGCGGAACAACCACCTGGTGTCGCTGGAGTCCGGTGCCGTGCTGGCCCTGGAGCCCGCGCTGAAGACCCTCTACGTGGGCTCCAATCCGCTGAACTGCTGCAGCAGCCTGGGCTTCCTGCACATGGTGCGCCGCTCCGCCGTGGTGGTGGCAGACCTCGACACCGTCACCTGCCTGCACCGGGACTTCGCCCGACCCGTCAGCATCGAGAAGCTGACGGAGGGCATGTGTGAGGAGTCGGGCCACTCCACGTACGTCATTATCATAGTGGTTGTGGTTTTGGTCGCCATGGTGATCGTATCAGGTCTCCTGGTCAGGCGATGGATCTCCAGTAAGCGGAAGCGAACCAGAGGGTTCAATGCCTGACATGAATCTGGTTTTTAATTGGAAGGTTGTTGGTTTGAAGCCTCAATATGGTTTTACTACCATATTAATTTTCTACAAGTGTGAATAATGTAGATTTGGAACAAGAAGTGGAATGTAGGCACCAGGATGGAGAAACTGATGAATCTGGAACTTCATGAGGAGTTTCTGAGGAGAAGTTTGGACCAAATGTGTGGAGGCTTTTTTTTTTTTTCTTTTTTTTTAGAAACTGTAGTTTTTGGAGCTGCTCAGAGTTCAGAGAAACACCAGACAAACCGTGGAATAAACAAAACCTGGGTTTATTGAATGTAGACGGAAAATCCACTGCAGTGAAACTCTTCTTGAACATTTTCTTCCACACATTTTTCATAAAAAAGCTGAAGGAATATAATTTATCTTGTTGGGATTTAACCCCCTAGCTGAAGGATTGGATGAAAATCAGATTAGGAATCGAACCATGTCTGCATTATAAAAACTACAGGACTACTGTTACTTTTACTGATTTCATATCGTATACATTTAAAATATTATATATATACATATATATTGTTTTAGATATCAACATATCTGAGGGTGGAATCTAAAACAAAAAAAACACTATAAATATGATGAAGTTTGATGATATGAAGACTGGAAGTCATCTGAGATGATGTAGTCCAGATTTTTTTTGTTTTTGCACTTTATATTTGCTTTTATTTGTGTGACATATTTTTTAACACTAAAATTCAAAGCAGAGCGTATGTTTGTATAATTTATTCTTTTTTTTAACCAGAAAAACCAAGCTGGATATTTTAAACATGGTGTTTCTGTACTGAGACCTGTGGTGTTTCCGTCTGGACACAATTATAATACATTTTATTTTTATATGAAAGAGATATCAAAGTAAAAACTGAGCAAAGCATGATATATAAATACAATTTTTCATTGTTAATTAAGTAAATGAATAAAAGATTATCCACAGTCGCAGGTTACACTGGGATTTACACTGGGATCAACAGGTTCAGATAGGATTTAAATGTATTATTATTATTATTATTATTATTATTATTATTATTATTATTATTATTATTATTATTATTATTATTATTATTATTATTATTATTATTATTATTATTATTATTATTGTTATCATTGTTATCATTGTTATCACTATTATCATTATTATTACAAAAAAATACCAACATTTCTCCCAGATTTTATTTTACTCCATGTCTAGTTTAACATTTAGCAAACATGCAAACGATTGCTAAATCATTTAATCCAAAATGTCTCCTCAGATGTTTGTGGGTAAATGAGTGTGAAATGATTTAAGGAGATTTTATGAAGCAAGATGCCAAAAAAATAAGGATATTAAACTGAATGTACTTTTTTTTAACTTGCCTCTTGATTATTGAACAAAACATTTGTCTGCCTCTATCTTTAAAATGTGTATTTTTTTAATATATATACTGTATATATATACACACACACATATTATTTTGTTACAGCTGTATGTGATTAAACCAATCACACTAATGAAAAGCACCTGGAAGGACAAACAAACTCATGTTCCTCCATCAGACGTGAGAAGCTGTGTGTGTGTGTGTGTGTGTGTGAATGAAAACTTCTTATTTTGTGTTTTTTTTGGGGTGCTGGTAGTGTAACACATTTAATCCCATAATCTGCACAACCCTCTGAAAATCTCCTCATACATTTGAAGACGTTGGTTGGAATGGTGACCTTTTTAAGTGACCTTTTGTTACCCAAGATTGGTGTATTTTAACCTGAGGTTGTCATTCTCTGGTGTTGTTGCGTAACGGGGAGAATTGAATTGGCCCGTGTGAGGTGGGAAATGTTTCATTTCACCACCGTGACGTTTGACTTGAACAACACGTGATAAACAATGTATGGAACTTCTCCTTATTGTTCATGAGGTGGATGATGCATTCTATAGAGGCGCAGACCGATCAGTTAATTGATTTAGTTGAGTGTGACATGAGCCTTATCTATTCTATAAAAAAATATATATATTCTATTATATTTGAATATATTGTATATGTTATTATATAATATATAATAACATATATATTATATTTATATTATTATAATATGTTGTTATATTATATATGTTATTTCTGATCTTATTTTAAATATTTCTATTTCCATTTAAATAATATATTTTCTGTCTCCTGTATTTACATTGGTGAAGTTTTATCTTGGCTGATGCCAAGTGAAAGCTTTTTAACTCTGTGACTCAGACTAATTTACCGTCCAGGGTGGTACAGGAAGTTGTCGACGAGACGTCCCGTTCTACATCAAAGTGGGTAAAAAAAAAAAGGCTTCTTTAACGGGAATCTCACGGATGCTTGGCAAAAAAACTACTTTGAAATGGGCCTTTGTTTGAATAACTCAGCCTTTCACTTATTTCCTCTTTTATTTTTGGCGCGAATGTCAACATGTCACTGGGTGTTTGTGTTTGATATAAATCCTGCTCTGAAGCTCAGGGTGGAGATAAACACTGTGAAGGGTTTCATTAAGTGGAGTTTTTTTTTTTTTTTCGTCCCATGCTGTGAATTTACTTTAATTATAAATATAGACTTGTATTTTTATATCTCTGAGGAGATTGTTTAGGCTGGAGTGAACTCTTTGAATAAATACACAAAAGGATATTTTTTATTGGGGGAAAAGACACAGAAGTCTAAAAATGTGAGTTTATTATTGAGAATATTTATGCTTAATTTTTGCTCTGTGCAGTTTGTTGTTTGTGAAAGTAAACTACATCCTTTTTTTTTTTTTTTTTGTATCTCGTCTCTGAAACTGATCTGTTCACGTGATAAATACAATCACATGTCCAGACTGTGTTTACGTGAGTAACTGCCCACTACTTTAATTTAACAAGTGCAGTTATATAACAATGCAGGCCCCCATGAAAGAAAACAAAAAAAAGAAAAAGGCAGCATTTAATTATCTAAATTATTTACATTCGTCAATGCAAATGTCACTGTTTGAAGTTGTACTTGAGGTGAATACGTTTACTCGTTTATTTCCCCATCATTAGATTTGGCTCTTGTTGTTGTGTGTGTGCAGCAGATTTCATGGCAACCTGCCGATTTAAGGACGAGATCCTGTTGGCAAACTTGACCTTTGACCTCGATGGTCTAATGGAAACTGTTGTCCCCAGGGGGAACGCCAACGTCCTTCACGAGGCTTCAGGAAATATCAGTGAAGGGTTCATTGCACGGAACAAACGTCAGTGTCCTGTGTATTTTTTTTTTTCCACCAAGCACAGAAATTTCCCACTCCTAGTTTTTTCGGTTACCTACAGAAAATGAAATATGGACAAATATGTTTTTTTATTGCCAAAAAACAATCAATCATTTCAGCAGATGTCCCAAATCTAAATGCACATTAAGTGACAAAAGCCTGTCGTGACTCTAATGTTGTGTAACTGTGACCAGGATTGAGCCTTATTATTTTATCGTTCATTATAAGGATTATCCTCTGAAAACAAGAACAACCCACAGTCTGAACATATTGACTTTAAATCAGAATCTTTTTTTTTTCTTTTAAACAGGGTAACTTACGAAAGAAATCAATATTTCATATTTTCAACAGGAAAAATATAAATATTTTTTTACCACAGGGAAAAAAAAAAAAAGTCTTATACTTGACGGATCAAATGACAATGAAGACTTGAAATGACTGAAAGGCTCCAAATAAATGATTGTAGTTATTATTTAACAAGGTTCCAGGAAGGTGACTTCACTCTGATTCTGTTTATTTTCCCAGCAGGTAAAAGAAACACACAACAGTGGAAACTCCTCGTATTTCTGGATGTTGAGATTCCAATTTCCGCCCAGTCCAGATCTACGTGAGCTTCAGGAGCCCCCCCCAAAAAAACGAAAAAGAGTTGGTCACAGCCGCCTGAAGGCATCATTTCCTCTCTGAGACTTTTCCTGTTTCTCCTGCTGTAAAATTCCACCCTGATTTTTTTTTCTTTCTCCTGGTTGTTTATGAGATGAGCAGCGGGCACAGATTGAATCAGACCAGGCCTCCGTGGAGTTTTTTTTTCTTTTTCGGCTCTTTAATTGGAAGCAGACCTCGGCCACTTTTCCCTTTTCTTTGTGACCAGGCGTGGAGTCATAAATGAACATTAACCTGAGTATATCACAGCTGAGTCACACGGAGGTACATTGATCTTAAGAGAGAAACGCATCACTGAGTCACACAGGAGGGAGGGTGAGAAGTTGTGGTATAGAAAGTGAGATTTAAAAAAATGTATTAAAAAATACATTTAAAAAAGGCAAAACTGTCCCCAAACACCTATGGGTTTCAAACCCTACTCAAACTATTCAACGTAAAAAAACTTTAAAAAAAACCTGATTTAATTTGAAAAATGCAGGATTATTGATCATTTTGAGTGGTTTTAAATTTGTCATATTTTTCTTTTGTTGTTTTTTGGTGTGATTCACTGTCACGTTCGTATACGTGTGTTTCTTTTTATAATAATAATTTTTTTAAACATTTGATGTGGCCAAACGATGGATTAAATATTAGCAGATGAGTCGATAACGGAAAATCATTGATAGTTGCAGGTTTTAATTTTTTTTTTCAATTTCAATTTTGATTCAGCGAAACTTTTACTCAACAGATGAAGTAATATAATGTTCACATTTTTTTTTTTTTTTTACCTTTTCCACTTTTCTCATCCTGATAATAATAATAATAATAATAATAATAATAATAATAATAATAATATCTGTGACTGGTCTCCGTGATGGACTGTGCCTCGCTCCACCGTCTCCACACTGGCAGACTGGGAGCAGACGGCGTCCAATTATTCATCCACCGTAATCCCGGCGCTCCCACACAGGCTTCCAAAATCTGGGATTTATCGCCCGGGGCTCATGGGAAAGGTCAGAGGTCACCGTTTGTGTTTTTTTTTCGCAGTTCATTGAACGTGCCTGGATGCTCAGTCCTCTGCATATATTCTCCTCTGTTGTTGTTGTTGATTCATTGTGCCACCAGCTGTTCTGCTTTAAGTGCGTGTCGACACATGGAGGAGGGCAACACACAAAATCCAAAGCAGAAGAGAGAATCGCAGGACAATGGAATCACACTTCCTGCATCTGCTGTTTCTGTGCAACAGACACAACGGACGAATTTACTCGGCCGGCTTTGAGGCCGCTCCAAGAAAAAAAAAGGCCAGGATGATTCAGGCTGTTTGTTTTATGGGCACGACAAACTCTCTGCGCACATGAGGTGAACGCAATAATACTCACAATTTCCCCCTTTTTTTACTGTCCGTGCACAGGCTGGGGAATTTTTGGAGTTTGCTCGGTTCCGCAGGGGCCATTTTAAAAATAATACTTTGTTTGCTTATCTTAAAGGGAAAGTAAAATAAGCACATTTTTCAAGCTTCTACACTATGACTTGTATGATTTAGTGGAACTCAGATTTCAAACCGTCCATCACGATCAAGAAAGCGCTGCGTCTCCTCTGTGGTCACATCATTTACCTGAGGGGGGAAAAAAAACATCTGTTCATTTAAAGCTTCAGTTTAAATCATGACCTTTGACCTCAGTTATGCAGACGTGGCTTTAAAAAACAAAAAAAGATGGCGGCTGCAGTTTTGCTGCTTGTTTGTTATGCCTCTGTGTGTGTGCGTGTCTCCTCAGTGTCTCCACCCTCGATGAATCCAATCAGACCCACAACGAGCAGCACCTGGACCCAAAGATCTGAGCCTGAACCAGAATCTAAACCACCTGGAGTTTAAAAACTGTCCTGAAAGGAGATCGTGTGGTAAATACTTGGATTTATAATAATTCATATATGAAATGATGTAGTATAGGCTCCAGGTTGGAAAGAGTGGAGCAAGCTGACATTACATTCATGTAATTATGAGTTTAAAGGGTTAAAAGAAGATGTTTGCAGCTTGTTACAGTCATTTAAGGATTCATCCTCTGCAAAAGTGAAATATCGGCAAAACAGCAGCAAATGATTGCAGATATTTCTCTGTACAAATTAGGATTCATTTCTTTAATCCCTTAAAAGGCCAAAGCTGAGGCCTCTCCGTCTTCGTTTCTCCGTCAGGTGTCGATCCTGTGGGACTGTGACACCGCTGATCGCTAAGTCAGCACGCTCCTAAACAGAGCCACATGTTCTATAGGCCTGGGCCCCCAGGAGCCCTCTGGATCACTTTCAACATGAGGTGTGGGGAAGGGGGGGGGGGACTCTGGACTCCACCACAGAGTGGAAGAAAGTTTTTTTTTTACAAGTGTGCCGAGCCAACGTTACAGCTCAGAGCCCTATAAACACGAAACCTGGCTCACAAATTCATTATAATGCCATAAATATGTTTTTATATTTGCCAGTAGGAACGCCTATAAATTCAATTTTTTTAATTTATTTTTTTATTTCGTTTTTCAGTTTTCAGGCCAAGTGTAAGTAGATTTATCTAACCGTCTCTGATGTAAAAAAAAATCACCACCGTTTTAAAACTGTGCAGTAACTTTAATGTTTTCATTTCGTCTACCTCCAAGTTCAAAACCTTTATATATATATAATAATATATATATAAAAAACATTATAATCCCCACAGATTCTACTCAGCTGATTTATTGTGCAGATTAAATGAATTTAACTCAACAAGGCATCTAGTTGGAAAATGTATAAAAGAAATGCATAGTATAAACACACTATGCAGATTCATTCTTGGTGAATTTTTTCCACAGCAACTTTTTTTTTTTTTTTCAAACGCCAGAATACTATCTTACAAATCAAAAGGATCATTTTTCAGAAGGATTATCTTTTTAGTTTTTGTTACAGGACACGTAAAATGAGCAGGAACACGTATGCTGGACTCTCAGCGATTCAGTTCCGCCTCAGATTTGTTTTCTCGTCCAAAAAGCGTCAGTGAGTGAGATTTCTGCTACAAAGTTCATCCGATGATAAAACCCTCCAATCGTCCAGAGTCACTTTCTAGAAAAATATGAGCAACATTATTTTTGAAACACGGTGGACAAAATTTCAACATTTTTTTTTTTTAAATGTGTGAAAGTGTCTATATATCACAAATGTGTGTAACCATGGAAACACACTGGAGCCAAGCGAGTGTGTTTTCAGAGGCCGCGCTCCAACTAACAAAATCTAATCCTTCCAACTTCACTTTTTTGTTTTTTTTACAGCCAGTTTTTCTCCTGATTGGCAATAAAAACCACATGTGCCATTATTTGTGGTGAGTAAAAAAAAAAAAAAAGAATCCTAGGTTTAATATGAACAAACTAATATTTTACACAAGTTGAAAATATCAGGAATAATCAGGAAATCTCCAAGCTGTAGGTCTTTTTGTGGTGCGTTCAGGGGGGGCTGGACGCCGCCGCCTCGTCGTTGCTGCTGTCCACTTCCTGTTCCATGGGGCTGTCTTCCTCCAGCTGCTGGCTGGTGTAGTTGGTGATCTCCAGGAAGCCGCTGGGCTCCACCACCACGTTGGACTGGCTGGAGTCCGGCAGGATGGAGTACTGAGGAATCACCTGCGCGTTAGTCACAGCAGGTAATTTTTATTTCATTGTATCATTTCTTGTCATTTCTTGTCATTTTCATTTATGTGCCTCACCTCGATGACCTCCAGGTCCTCTTTGCTCCTCTGGACGCAGCTGAATGGCGGCTGCTTCCCGTGGGAGTGGTGCGCGGCGGCGGCTCCGGAGCTGCTGATGAAGGGACCCGCCAGGGATTTACCCAGAGGGCCGCAGTCGCTGGAGGAGTCCACCACCATGGGCTCGGTGCTGGGGTCGATCTCCGCCTCTATCATGGAGATCTTCAGGATGTCCGACACCGAGGGTTTGGCCCCCGGGGGCCCGGAGCTGGACTCCGGTTGCAGCTTCGCTGCCGCCTCGCCGCTGCTGCCGAAGACGGGCGCCGGGTGGTGGGAGGAGCTTCCGAAGGTGATCTTAGTGACGGTGGCACTCTGCGTGATGATTGGCTGCTGCCGTGAAGAGATTTAACGAGAGAAAAAAATGCTAATGTTATAAAAGAAATATAAGTCACAGTCGAACAATCATTCCTTATTTCTGACGTTTTTATAAATATATATAACTTTTAAAATTACAAATGGAAATATTTCAATGACAATAGCAGCTCAGACTTGCGTGATGAAACCAGTTTCTTAACGACATGGACGGATAACATGTGTTTTTTCTTTAGCGAAGCAGAGAAGTGATATATGGCGCAGATGTTTTCTATTTCAAACAAGAATTTAATTTTGGTTTGCGCTTGTACGACTGTGATGAATCTACGTCCACATGTCAGAGATAATAATGGAAGCAATGCAGAATATAACGCTTTTTACTTTCATCATTTTACTCCAACTATAAATCAGTGCGTTTTTATTATCCATTAATTCTCACAAGCAGTGATAAATGGCCTCGACACCCTTATCTGACTTTTTATATGATCTGACCGACAGACGGAATCGAAATGGCTGTGACTGGATCAGCAGCTGCAGCCTGAGGTACGCGCATTTTCATGGTATTTCAGCAGGTGGTTTTTATTATTTTGAATAATATTATTATTTATTTCTGTTCTATTATTATTATGATGTTTTTATTTTTTTAATATTATTTATTATTGTGCTTCTTTTTATTTTTAACGCTTGAGGTTGAAGAAACGCCTCACCTGGCTGGCTGCAGTCTTCTCGGTGCTGACCGGGTGGTGCGCCTGCAGCGGAGGCGGGAGGGACATGGGCGTGTGGAGCGGGCGGTGGTGGGACGTGGGCGCCTGCTGGAGCTTCGGGAGCTGCGGCGTCACCAGGAGCTTGGTGGGCGTGGCCGGGGTGGCGACCTTTAAACCGGCCTGGGCCGCTGCGGGCAGGGGCCGGTCTTTGGGGCTCTGGGTTAAGGTCTGAGGTTTGGGTTGAGTCTGCTCTCGTAGTTTGGGGAGTTTCTTGGTCAGAGGAGGCGAGGAGGCGATGATGATGGAGGAGGAGGAGGAGGAGGAAGGCTGGTTTATCTGAGGTTTGCTCTGCAGTTGTGGCGGCGGCGGTGGCGCCTGCATGGTGGCAGAGCTGTGGCGGCTCTGCTGGGCCTCGGATTGGCTGGGAGGTGGCGGTTGAGCGGTGGCGGAGTGGGCGGCGACCTTGATGGGATCTGAAGCTGATTGGCTGGAGCGGTAGAACAACCCCGTCTGTGGGTCCAGGGTGTCGCCTTCCAGCTCGCCGGCCTCCAACACGGGTTTACTGAGGCTTTCTGAGGCCTGGAACACACACACACACACACACACAGAGAGTAATGCGGGGGGCGTGATCGGGAGGAGGACGACAGGAACAGGAAGTAGAGGGAGGAAGATCATTTATGAAGCTATGAAGATTCTAAATGAGAAATTGTGCCTTTTTAATCCTCACCACCTGCCCGACGTGTGAAGCTGCAGAGATGGAGATGGGCGTCGGCTTGAAGCCTTCGCCCTCCGAGGCCACGCCCACTCTGCTGACTTTACCTGGCAGGGGGAAAAAAAAAATTCAGTTCCGAGGCCAGACACGCACATTAGATGTTGTTACTTCCACGGAAAGCGTGAGCTTCCAGTCGAGAATGAGGAAGTGTCTGTGGGGGTGGGGGGGGTCATGACCGAGTGGGCGCGTGCCTGCTGCCGTGCACTCACCGCTGGGCTCGGCCTCGGAGGTGGTGGAGGGTCGGGGGGATTCCGGGCCGGGCTTCTTCTCTTGGGACAGCTGGATGGGGACGGCCAGCTGACTCAGATCGATGGTGTGCTGCCGGGGTTTGGATTCTCCCTTCTCCCTCACTGTTTGAAAAAAAAATTAAAAAAATAACGATTATAAATTATATTTTTGAAAAATCATATCCACAAAATCCATTCCAGCTGTTGGACTCCGGAGCGATGTGTTTTTTTTTTAGTTTTTTTTTTACTGAGGATAATATGTTTTGATTTCTTGAAGCGTTGGAATGTTCAACAGCTTGCGTTTGTCTACAGAAGTAAAGGCTTCACGTTGCATATTTTGCATTCTACAGAAAATGTTTCACAACGGAGAGTCGGTGGGGAAATGTGCGTCGCTTTGAGTCACTGGAAAGACTGTTGATTTGAAACATCTGTGAAATGATTTCTTTATTTTTAACAGGTTGAACAGGTTTTCAGGCGAAGGGAGTTCCAGGAAGTAATTTTTTTTAATCTTTTTTTTTTTTTGAATGGCAGGTTTTCCCATATTTTTTATTGTTTTGGTCAGACGTGATGCTGGCACACAGACACACGGTTTACGGCCCCCATCCCCCCCCCTCTCTCTCTCACCCGTGGCGTGCTGTAGCTCCAGCAAGGCTTTGATGGTGGAGGTGGCGGACTGGGATTCTCCGGCCGACACCTCCTGATAGATGATGGTGGGGCCGGACTCCACGGATACTTCCTGCTCGGTCCAGTCGTGCTCTCTGGAGGACACCAGGTGCACTACAGGCTGCGGTTCTGAGGTTAAAAAAAACAAAAAAACAGAACCACGCTCATTTCACAATCTGGGTGGGACCGGTTCGGCTTGATGGCCGTCTCTTGTGTGAGGCCTTACCGGTGGAGATGCTGGTTTCCATGGCGACGTCGTCCTTGGCGGACCCGTCGGGGGCCGACGCCTGAGCCTGAGCCACGTCGGCCGAGCGGGTCACCTGCTGCAGCGTCTCTGTGACCAGCTGCCGGGTCTGCTCGCTCAGAACCGCCGTCTGGAAGACGGGTTTGGGTTTGATGAGAACCTGAGGAGGGAGAGAGAGAGAGAGAGAGAGAGCACAGTCATTTACACAAATTGCTTTTAAGGTGGATTGATGCCATTGATTCATTGAACCTCTTTTAAAGAAGATGGCAGCGGGTTATTTCTAAGTGAGACTGAAATAATGGAAAAAATCATTTGAAGTTGAAATTGACTTGTTGTGGTTTTGTTTGATCTTGGTGGTTTTGGTGAGACGGCGTTGCTCATCGTCACTGTGGGTGTGTGTGTGTGCACTGTACACGTATGTTATGCAAATGTTGCTGAGTCACGGACCTCAGTTTCCCCTGGAAGGTGAAAAACAAAAAATGGAATTCAGACGCTATTTTTGCGAAGCGACGAGTTCCGGCACTGAAACAGCGATGTCGTTGGAGGGTTTAAAATATAAACCATCACAATGGAAATCATCACTCAGACGGAACCTCTTGAAACTCGCAGGAGGGAATTTACCTTCTAAAAATACAGTCGCGACACCTGTGATTTAATCACTGGTTCTCCAAAACACTAAGAAAGTAGAAATACCGCTGTAGTTCACGTCAGCGTTTCTACAGAACCAAGAACTCGTCTTTTTATTCTTAAAAAAAAATAATAATAATCCGCAGAAACCAGAAATGGCGGCAGTCGTCTGTGTTCAACACCGACGCACAATTTTTTTTTCTACTTCACTTTTTGATATTACTAAAACTCCATTATATATCTTCCCTTTACAGACTAAAGCTAAACATGATCAGAGCAGATTAAGGTCAGCCTGCTTCCACTCAGTCATTTCTCTCTCCGATGAAGGGAAGTAAAAGGGAGGAAGAGGAAAAGGTCACTGTTAAAGCCCCTGTGTAAAAAAAAAAAAAAAAAAAAAAATGTGTTCCGCCAATATAAACCGGGGTTTTTTTTTACTGGTGCGTTTAATTACAACCTTTCCCTTCTCTGGAAATATCTCATTCAGCTGTTACCAGATAATTGATAAAAAAAAGGGTAGAATTAGAAGTTTGTTCTCAATTTCAGAGAAAGAAAGAATTTTCCCTGGAACTCACCTTCTAAAAGTGTGTGTGTGTGTGTGTGTCATGTGAATGTCCACCTGACGTTTGCGCCTAATCATATGATGCCCTTACTGCCCTGTGGTAAACCAATAGACTTGTGATGTTTAGAATATTTCGTTTTTCTTTGTTAGGTTATGTATATTTTATTTGATGGAGGCCCGACCTGCGTCTTGCCCTGCTGTCCGTAGACGATCTTGGTGGGGATGATCTTGGTGGCGGTGGCCTGGGACCCGGAGCCGAGGCCTTTGGGCTGGGTGACGATCATCTTGGTGATGGGCCTGGAGGCGGTGATGATGGCTGGTTTGGTGCCCTGGACGGCCTGTAGGCTCTTCTCCCCCTGAGGTGCGCGCACGCGCACGCGCACACACAAACACAGACACACTTTCACAACAACAAACTCAGGCCACATATACAATGAATTCCATAGGAGATTATATACGAGGTAAAAGTAGGATTTGGCGACACCCGGTGGTGGTAAAATAAATGCTGAATAATAGTGGATTGTTTAACTAACAAAAACTACATTTTTCTATGCTTAAAAATACTTTTATTACACAATTGAACGAATGCAAAAACGTTTAGTTCAAAATATATTGGAAACAAACCATGATGTGCTCCTGTTTCTAATGTTCTTGTTGCATTTCGGCGCTTTACCGATGATTAATGAATCGTTAATCGACCACTGAGATTAAATGGAATTTGTGGTTGTTGGACTGACCCCAGCGTTTAAAAGTGTGGTGACCACGTTCTTCCCCGGCAGGCCCTGGATGGTCGCTCCTTTCCCCGTTGTCTTCTGAACCACGATGACGTTTGGCTTAGAGGTCATGGGGATGGTGGTGATCTTCGTTGTGGTGCCTGTGGACACAAAGACGGCACAATTTCAGTGACATCCCCTGAAGGGTTCCCCTGTGAGCGAGATGTTTTTTTTTTCTCCCACCGGACACGATGTTGCTGCTGATGATTTTCCCGCCCAGTGAGGCCAGAGACTTGGGCACCACGGTGATGATGCTGCCGCTGGTGGTCTTCACGTAGGTGGTCCCGCCACTGGAGGCCGAGATCCGTGCACCGATGTTTTGGCCGACAGCGGGCCTGGTATAGGTGGCCTGGGCAGCTGCGTAGGAAGATTTCTGTTAAGAATACTTTGTAAAATACTTTATAAAATACTTTATATTATATTTATGTTTTTAACAATGGTAATGACTACTTTGGACTTAATTATAATTATTTCTTAGCGGAATCGTGCCTCATGGCTAAGAACAGATATCAGACACATGGGGCTAGTTGGAACCAGTAATCTTCCTGGTGCTAGTCACCCACCTGTGGGCTGAGTGACCAGCTTGGTGGTCATGATGGCGCCGTTGCTACTGACGACCATGATGGGAGATGAGCTGCTGCTGGACAGAGCCACGGATGAAGGCTTGGGCAGGATTTTACTGGGCTGAACCTGCTGAGTGATTATCTTCACACCTACACACGCAGAAAATGAATATTGTTATTCAGAGGCAGAAAAGAGAGAGAGGGAAAAAAAACAACCTTCCTGTTATGGAATCCTCACCGGACTCTTGTTTGATTTGGATGGTGGGCTTGGCTCCCGGTGAGGTGCTGCTGGCCTGGCCCTGGCCGACTCCGCCCCCTAATGGGGAGCTCTGCTGCAGCTGTTTGGGTGACTGCTGTTTAGGGAACTGGGCCAAGATCTGAGTGGGCGAGCCCATCAGAGTCTTAGGCGAGGGGAGGCGGGCCGAGGCCACCTTCACCGCCGCCGAGGCCGCACCTACAACAGCGAACACTGACGGTGAGACTCGAGAGAGCGTGGGATGAGTTGCTGAGAACGCTGAGAGAGTAGGAGAATGTAGGACGGTGAATAATCAGGTGAACAGAGCACACACACACACAACTTCAAATGAATGTTACTGTGTGACTGCTGGGTGCAACTAAAGTGTAGAAAGTACCATGAATGCAACAATAAAATTAGAGCTGGATCATTTTTACATGTAACCAATATGTGTATCTATATATGTGAGATTTCTGGTAGCTGGTGCACATTGCTTGTATCGGTTGTGTTGAAGTGACGTACATGGTGCGACGGTGGACATGACCACCGAGGGCGTGGAGGAGACCACGGTTGTCACGGCGACGGTGGTGGGGTTGTTGTTGGAGGAAGAGGAGCTGGCGGGGAACACCACCGTCTGTTTCTGCGTGGGCGCGCTCAGCACGGAGGTGGAGACCAGCTTGGACACGGCGGCGTTGTTGTGCGACTTGGACAGGATGTTGGGCACGAAGTTGGAGCTGGGAGAAGTCGTCACGATAATCACCTGATGGCGGGAAAAGAAAACGGAGAGACATTTAAATCCGCGAGTCGGGAGGAGTTTAAGGGGGAAACGTGGGAGTGACTCACCTTCTGCGTGGTGGTGCTGGTGGTCTGGATGTTGGGCTTGGTGAAGGTGATCTTGACGGGCGACAGGTGAGGAGGCAGCGAGTTGGCGATGCTCTGCATGATGTTGCTCATCTTGGGGCTGCCGCTCACCGGCACCGTGATGCTCTTGGACATGGGCGGAGGAACCTTGGTGACCTCCTTCAGCATGACGGGGGAGGAGCTGGACGAGTTGGTCCGCCGGCGCTTCCGTGGCTTCTCGTCTTCGTCGGAACAGCTTACGCCTGCGGAGGGGAAAAAAATAACAAATATTACTGGGAGGATTTATTTACTCTGTTGATGGCTTTCTTTTGATAACTGTTTATTATGTGTCGATAAGCAAAGATGAGAAGCATTGGGGAAAATGGGAATTCATTTTGTTGCGACTCACTCTTCACATAGACGGTGCTCCCGCTGGGCAGCACCACCACGTTGGACGAGGGGCTCGGTGGTCGTGGGGAGGATTTCAACGCCGCACCGATGGCGCCGCCGGTGGACGTGGCACTGGTGGAGGTGCAGGTGGTGCTGGTGTAGGAGTAACATACAACCACTGCAGGGGGAAGAAAAAAAAATCCGGTCATTTCACCTCGAATTCATTTTCAGGACAACCTCAGACCTATAAAACCTGTTTTGTGACTCACCTTCTTTATTTCCTGTTTCAGCAGGTAACAGGAGCGAGGCGTTCTGATTGGCTGTGGCGCTGGCCACGGCATTAGCGGTGACGGTGAAAGCCGTCTGAGGGACCAGCCTCGGCAGCAGCGGGACGAGACGGCGTCCTTCGATGGACCACTCGGACGAGCTGTTGGGACCAGACATGCTGAAGACACACACAAGGTCAGTGTGGAGCACAGGGTGCGGTACGCGCGTATTGGATTCTATCCCTACAAACAACTAAACCAGTTTTTAAAATCATTTTGAATGAATTCAATACCAAGATAAATTAAATCAGTAGTAAACTCACTGATATGCGATGGTGGTGAGACGTTCATCGTTGACGGCCCTGCGGACCTCTGCCCGATGGCGCTCAGTTGAAATACTGGATAGATGTTTGGTGGAGAAGGAAATAGCCGTGTTAAAAAAAAATGTAAGCTTTGGTTCCTGTCAATCTTTAGGTTTTAGAATATATGTGAAACAAACACCCTAGGATTTTAGTGAGTTCTCCCAGGAGGTCCTTCTTGTCCTTCGTCAGGTCACCTTGGGCTCGCAGGGCGCTGATCACCCCAGCGTAAGCCTCCAGCTCTGCAAAACAGAGACACGCTTTATAAATACCAGGCCAATGTCCCCAAAATGGTATGTTCAAACCAAAGTTTTGCTTCGGTGACACACGACAACAACAAAAAAAAACTTACCCAGTTTACGGAGAATCCTTTTACACTCATCCCTGCCTAGGTCGAGGATGGTAGGCCACACCACTGGCATGGTACCAGTCAGCACCGGTTTCTCCAGCTGAATCATTGGCTGAGTAGAGAGACAACAATAATAATAATAAAATAATAATGCATGTGAGAAAAAAACATTTCCCATAAAGCATTCCGCAGCTAATTATCACCACTAATGCAGATCAGGCAAATAACGCAGGTGAAGTGTAAATGTTTTCTTTGGAAACAGCGAATACTGTGAATGCCGGTTTAAAACCATCCATTATATATAATCAAAATGTATATCTTATAATAGGATTTGAACAAGAAATACATAATTTGAGGAATTGGCTTTGAATTCAGTATATCTGCATGTTAATGCATTGAATTACTGTTTAATTATACAGTTAATCAACTCTACAGATGTCCCTGTTGCATATCTGATCATCAGATGATATGATAATAATAACTATGACAGTAACCTACTGACAGATTGAAAATGGCAGCACCGCCGACCACTGGACATCTTAGAAACTACAAAACCTAAGGAGCAACAGGCCAAACCCACAACCGAAAAAGAATTGGCTTTTTATGACGATCCGAACCTGCTAAAACCACAATCTACGAGCCGAACGTAAGGTCGTGACAGTCTCAAGACAAACTCATATAAGCGTGTTGTGTGGATTAGATTTGAAAAGACCATTGGACAGACAATAGGACTGTGTGTTTTCTAGGTGAAACGCTGTTGTTGCACCGGGAAACGGAACGTCCTACTGGGTGTAAGATCCCAGTCGACCCCCCCTCCCCTCCTCCATCATCCACCGATAAAAAACACGCATTCACATGAAATGAAATCCACAAAACGTTTAGAATCCAACTGACACAGCGAATCTCCAACGTCTTGCGTGCTTTTTTTTAATCATTTTAATCTCACACAGAGAACCCGAGCGATGGATGATGCTAGCTTAGCTAGGCTAGGACCCAAATCAATGTCTTACCATCTAGTAGCAGGACAACTTCAAGGCCTCAGTAAATTCCGGGTCCAAATGCACATCGTGGAGCACAACGCGTCACAGTAATCTACCGCATTTTCTGATTTGTGTCCATTAAAAGCGCAGCGGAGAGAATATAATCTGAGCCTAATCTCAGCTGTGTTTATGTTGTTTGTTAGCTACGATCTGCGGATGTGTTGCTTTCTTCTTCTGCGGCGAAAATATGACGTCACAGGATGTATCGCCGGCGCAGTGCTGCCACCAACAGTTGAGTTGGGGAACTACACACCCAAAGTTTGCATCTCATTGAGCACTCACGTTGAGTCGTAATTCACTAATTAAAAAACAATTAATATTGTTTTTTGTGTTAATAATACACATAGTACATTATATCAAACTTACTATTGATAATAATTCTGAATTGAATTGCTGTTACCTTGCTTCCTTTAGTTTTTTATACTGTGATAATTGTACTTGTGTACAACTTTACTTACATTTTATTTTTTGATGCAAAACTTATTTCAAATAAAGTAATGCCATGTGATGTTATTGAAGTAAAACATAGGTGTGCTTATTTCACCCACTTGTCTGATAGTTTAGGGAAGTACGAGGAGCTCTTGAACGCAACGGGATGGAAGGAGGGTTTTCCTCTTTTTTGGGAAAAAGAGGAAGAGGAGGAGGAGGAGGAGAGTAAAGCATTTCCTTTTTTCCATTGACATCACAGTGCGGAGCAGAAAAACCCGAGGAAGATAAAGACAAACAGGATTTGACTGGAGGAGGATGCTGGAGGAAACCTCCACACAGCGGACCGTGATCGACCCTCCTACCCGGCAGGAAACGCCTCATCCCGGGCTCTAAGCTCCACTCTTTGACGGCTCTCTTCCCCTCCGGACTCCCAGCTGCAGCCCCGGGTGTCATCATGGAAGTTTCTCCTCAGGAAAACATCTGACATCCGTCTCCTCTCCCACTTGGAGGTAAAGTGAGTAAGTAAAAATATATACAATTATGAAAAAAAAAGTATTTAGAGATTTTTTTCCAGATGTTTTTTTTCCTTCTGCAAAAAACAGCTGGTTCACGTTCACACCCACAGAGGAGGGTGTTTAAAAAAACAAAACAAAAAAACACAACTTTTTAATATATTTGTTTTATCTTTATTGTTGTTTCAGGAAAGGATTTTAGTTGAACTCTGACTTTCTCTCTTTTCTTTTCCAGCTGGGATTTTAATCTCCTGCAAACTTTCCCATTTGGAATAACGGAGATTCGAAGTGCTTAATGAGGACATAAAGGAGATTTCATCAATAACACGGAGACATTATCATGGAAATGTTCTTTGGATGAAGTCCTGGGAAATTCAACAGGGAATTCCAATGAGTGTCCCACAGTCTACACTCACCGACAGGTAATATATATTACTTTTATCTTTGTAACTCCTTATTTTTTTCTCTGTTGTTTTTATTATTTAAAACTATTTGTGAACAGTGTTTTTTTTTGTTGTTGTAATTTTTGAAGTTGAACATTCAATCAAACTCCGTTTCCAAAAATGCAAATTTAATGTTTGTTGTTTGTTGTAAAATAACCTTTAGTACTAGAGCGTGATATAACCCGTATGACAAATGAATATAGTGCTCTTAAATTCAGCAATTAAGCCATAAAATAAAAAAGCCAGATGTTTTTACATATTATGTAGATGGAACATTTGACATCTTCTGGAGACACTGTCACTCATCTGTATACAAAACGCAACCATGTGTCCTTCTGACAACGTGTCTCCACACAACACACCACACCAAACTAGTTAAAAATTCACCTCTGAACTCTGCTTATGTCCATACCTGAATCATTTTGGGCCTTTTTTTCCACGTCTGTAAAAACCATATGAGCTTTTCAGATTCCAACAGCCACAGGTCACTTGTATATTTTTACACGGGGGCAATCAGGAGTTTCCTCTGAGGAAACGCCAAAATAAAGGCACACATGACTGCCTCGGAAAAGTCAAACAAAGTCATTTGATTTTTTTTTTTTTTTTTTTCAGACCTTCAGCCTGCAGACAGGTCTGAAGCGTTGCTCTTTAGAACAATGGGTCTCTTCTCCGTGCACCCAGTGTAGCTTCTCTTCTTTGACTTTCAGCACAAATTCCACATACAGACCGTATACAATCTAAACTGGTGTTACAGCAGATACAAAATACAGAAACGCTCAACTCATGATGAAATGCTGAAGTGTAGCATGTTAAATAAAATCAGTGCCAGTGCACTAACTCAGTTGAAGCACAATGATGCCAGAGCAGGAAACGATATCACTGTGAAGATAATACCTCAGGAAGTTGTGTTTGTGTGTCAGTTTTATTTCTTTATGATGTATAAACTGAATTGAGGCCTCACCAACCTTTTTTTTTTTTTTACATTTAATTGATGGTATGTTGTCCTGTATGTTGTGTAGGCCTGCTTTTTGTGTCACACTTTGCCACCTGAAACATTTCCATTTCATTGTTTTACTTGCAAATCATCTGCCTTTCAGTATGGCAAACCCCCAACGAACTTTTCATCGCCCTGGGTTGGTTTTCTTAGATAAACAACACACGTGCGTGCGTGTGTGCGAGTGTGACTGGTGTGAATTTTGAAGGTTTTTACTTCAGGCCGTACTGCAAAAAAAAAAAACCCAACCAAGTCTTCCGTTGCCAGGCAACATTAGTGGCAGCTCCAGAAGTGGATAGGTCACATCTTGGATGTTGTTCAAGGGTTTCTCAGTGAGAAGAATTCAGTCTGAGAGGCTTGTTGGGTTTGTGATGTCGGGCATGTTTCGGAATAACAGCGTCTTCCTTCCTGAAGAAATCTGGATTGGTCTTTTTATGAAGTAGAACTAACTGATGGTTGGATGATGTGTCACAGTTGATGGTTTTTAGTCCTTTTCAAGGAAAACTGGCTTTTTACCACCCGGCTTTTATTTGACTTTAGACCAATTTATATCAGTTCTAATACCCAGTAAAGTTACCAGTGTACACAGAGAGGTTGTTAAAATAGCATACACGTTTAAAGCCAACAGTTTCTCACAATTTGAACACAAACTGTCCATTATCCATCACAGTTTACAGACCCACTCTCTGGGTCCACTTTGATCTTCTCCACTCGCTGAAGTTGTTCTCACTGCACGTGTTTCCCCTGCAGACATATTCTTTTTGACTCTATATTAAAAATACTTCAAATAACTTTCACAATCACCCAGCTGGAGACGTACAGAGGTCAGAGGTCACTTATGTTCTCTGTTGACATGAAATGGGATTTCTAGCAATCATAGCCAAAGATGTAATCATTGTTGTAACATGCAGATTAAATGAAAAAATAAAAGTAGGAGCACAGATGTATGCAATGTGACCCAAAATGTTCCTATAGAAAAATTAGGGCTACTGTGGGATGAAGAAAAGTTTCGAAAATGGAATTTAATTTAAACGTTTATGCCATATGGTTTGTGATCTTAAATTTGAAATAAAAAAAATTATAATAATCCACGCTCAGATTGTGTAACGTAAAGTCAAATTGGCTGTGGACCAGTGTTGTTGGTTTTTGTCGCACCGTTTTGCTGAGCTGTGTGTTATTCCCACCCGGCACAAACCCCCCCCCCCACACACAAACACACACACACTCCACTTTGCCCCGGGCTCTGACGGGAAGTGGTGACATCACTGTTTAACAATGATTATCATCAGGCCGCTGGCCCTGAGCTCGATGGCTGACCGAGACACGTCACGGTGGGCCGGCGTCCTAATCTGAGTTGTGTTTTTTTTGTTTTTTTTTGGTGCTTTAATGTGTGTCTGTAGGAGGTTGTAGATTGTGTTTCAGGTGGATAACCCGGTGGGGGCCTACTTATTCCATGACTCGAGCCTCTTGTATATAGACTTTTTTTTATATATATATATATATATTTTTTTTCTTTTTTCTTGGTTGAAAGTTAAAGAGTTAAGTTTAAAGACGCATATAAAAAACCACCAGAGACACAAAATGGCTACTTAGAGACCACAAAGAGATGCAAAGGGGAAACTTATTAAAAAAAAGGACTATAAAGAAATGCCCACAAAACGACCACAGGGTTTAAAAAATGACCACTTTGAGACTCATAGCGAGTTAACAGGGAGAGCCAGGAGACTAGAGTTTTCTCATAACGCGTCCATGATGTTCGGTTTCCTTCAAGACTAATGATTAAATTAACAGAGGAGACAAAGGCTCTTTTGTGCTCCACGAGGAGCTGCTGAGGACAGCAGATAAACAGCGTTTATGTATTTTTGTGTTCCTTGTGATTTAAATGTTCGGTTTTACGGCCTCTGTCTGTCCTGAGGAGTCCAATCCTAAAGTTACAGGTCACATCCTGAGAAGGTTTTCGTTTTTATATTAATCAGGGATGGATGTAGAGTATTCTGTTATATGATTCTGGGATGAATCTGCCCATGAGGACTTATCCTTTCAGAAATAACTACATGTTCTCGACGTATCAATATGAGCAAGATTAATGAGCCCAGAGATATAATATATAATATAATATATATATATAATAATCACATTGTCTGGTCAGGAAGTTGGGAATGTACATTCCCATTATGAATAATAATAAACCAAAGCTGTAATTGGGGATGACTGTATTTATAGAACACATAGCTCTGTCTGCCGGTGCTATAATTGTTTGAGCTGGATGCGAAGTGAGCGTCTGAGTGGTGTGCATTGATTTATTTGGAAGGGTTGAATACAATCTATCAGCTAGTGTAAAGATTTACAGAATTACAGTCGGGACATGTTTTGACGAGTCGTATGTGATTGACTGCATTGAGCCGATAATTCCCTGGGAATTCACAAGTTCATATTGAAACTGGATGTTTGCGGTGATGCTGTGAGCCAAGGCATGTCAGATGCAATGATTGATTAATGGAACAGACGTGAATATATGTTTGTACTGGATAGTCCTAATAATTAAACAGAGAAGTTGTTGTTTCTTGAAAGAACATGTCAAAACCGCGGTGCTTAGCGTGTCATACTGTACAGCCATGTCTCCACAAACCACGAAAAAACGGTTTGAGCCACACTGCTAACTTGAGGGTTAGGGTTTAGGGCTAAGATTATGGTTATGGAATTAGGGTTAGGGGTTGGGGTATGGGTTAGGGTTTAGGGTGCCAACCACGTGTCTGTACAACATCAGGAAGTGAAATAGCAATAGTCAAATAGAATGATCACGTTGTTTGCAAATAACTTTTGATAAGAAGGTCTCACCGACTTTCTGTTTCGCTATGCCCCCCCATTTATGGCCATTCTGCATTCAACGGTACCACATGAGTTAGTGTTAGGGGGTTAGGGTACTGGGTTAGGGAATTAGGGTTAGGGGATTGGGTTAGGGTTAAGGTTTAGGTTAGGGTTAGGGGATTGGTTTAAGGCTTAAGGGTTAGGGTTAGGTTTCGGGTTCTGATGGTTCTGATGGTTCCGATGGTTCCGATGGTTCTGGTGGTTCTGATGGTTCTTGTTATTGGTTCTGGTGGTTGTGGTGGTTCTGATGGATCTGGTGGTTCTGATGGCTCTGGTGGTTCCAGTGGTTGAGTGTTCTGGTGGTTCTGGTCATTCTGATGGTTCTGGTGCTTCTGATGGTCCAGATGGTTCTGATAGTTCTGAAGGTTCTGATGGTTCTGGTGGTTCTGGTGGTTCTGGTTGCTCTGATGGTTCCGATGGTTCTGATGGTTCTTGTTGTTACGGTGGTGCTGATGGTTCTGATGGTTCTGGTGGCTCTGGTTGCTCTGGTTGTTCTTATGGTTTATAAAGAGATGGATCCATCTGTTTTACAGAGAGTTTTGTGTTAGTGCATTGTGAAAGTGGAAGAAACTAAATTTAGTTTTAGATAAGAGGCATTACTGGACTAATAATGAATTAACGTTGTTGTGTTCCATGCTCTGACAGAACCTAATCAATAATCAGCTGTGATTAGGGGTTAAAACATGTTCAATTTGCATTCAGTTTTAGCGTCTCTCTGGCCTCTCTGGCGTCTGTCTTCAGCCCTGTGGAGCTGGGTCCTTTGCTCTTATCATCCCTGAGGAATTGTCTGGTATTTTTGGCATCTGAGGCCCCGAGTGGACGCTGCACGTTTTTTTGTGTGTTTTTCTTTTGTCCGTCTTTGATAACTGTGCACGAGGCTGAGTGAAGAAAAAAAAAGAACAAATCGTGTCGTGTATCCCAGAGTCTTAGTCCTAGTCTATAAAGTCCTCTGAATGTGTATTAAATGTTAAACATGGTGATTGTTGGTCCTTAGCCAAAGTGCATGGTGGGAATTTGTGGTTTGATTCTCCTGTAGTGACGATTCAGCTGCTGCTTCATGCTGATCCAGTTGTGAGTCACCTGACTTTTTTTTTTTTTTAGAACCAGGGCCCAAAATAGCTCCTCCAACTCATCCGCTCTATTTACATGAATCTGTGTCTAAACAGATTCGTGTAAATAATAGCTGATTTTAAACAGATTGTGTACTTTTTACGCATTTTATTATTGAAATGAGACAAAAATAGGAAATAGATGACATTTTAAGCAGAAAGAGAAAGAATTTCTCTCGTTTATCCAAAGTTTTGCTTATTTCTATTTGTCAAAATGTGAATCTGAAATTGGGGGATGTTTTTTATCTATCTTTTCTCTGTGCCATGAGGATTTTTTCATTTTCACACACACAATTTTTCCTTCTCCAAGCCCTCTGTCTTCCCCCCAAAGACACTGGTGTGCCTCCTCCTTCCTGCCCCCCCCCCCCTTTTTCTCTCCCTCTCCTCCGTCTCTTTTCCCAGCCTTCTCCCACATTGAGGAAACTGGAACCGGGCCAAAAAAAAAAAAAAAAAACCCCAGAACCTCCGTTTCCGGGAATCTGTCCCACAAAGCCGCAGTATAGTAAGTTGGCTCTGACGTGGGGGCCATTGTTAAAAGCCCGGGGCCCCCATTGTCAGAGGGAGGAACGGCAGCACAAACAAAACCCCCTCTTGCGGAACAAGTGGGAGGTGCTGAGAGAGAGAGAGAGAGGGAAGAGGTGGGGGGCGAGCAAGAACCGATGCTATAAATATATGGACCGCTGCCATGAGGTCACGCTCCCATCAGGGAGATGCATTTTGTATTAATTACACACTGAACTGGTTGAAGTTGGACTATTATGTATTATGTATTTAATAATTGTATTGATATGATTATTTTTTCAGTGGATCATAGTTCAAATATTATATTTGCATGTAGTTCCTTGTCTTTATTCAAATTTGCTTTAAAGAATTGTAATAACCTTTTTGCATTTTTTTTTGGTATGTGTGATTTCATTTTGGCCTCACTTTGTGCCTCTGCAGGACCCCGAGCATTCTCAACAAGGAGCCTGCAGACAAGAAACCAAAAAATGACAAATCATCCATCTCCCTGAAACAGGAATTTGATCCTACAGGTAAAACAAAGATTTATTTCTCTTCAGATTCAATTAATGTTTTTCTTTATAATTAAATCCATTTGCAGTTTCTAAATCCATATAAACTTTCAGTAAAGGTGAATCTTTTTTTTTCTTTGTCTTTTTCTTATTTCCTATTGAATAAAGTTGTGTATGTGACATATTGTTACTCACTCTCCAGCTCGGGGTCTGGTGAGGTTCTGAGAACAGAGGTGGTGTGGATGTAAACAGGTTGTGAAGGTGGTTGCCGTGGTTTCAGGCTCAACATTAATCCTTCCTGCCCTTTTCCTCACCCTGGAGTTGTTAAGGCCAGAAGACGAACCAATTATCCACCGGTCTCTCCCGGATAAATCTTTGAAGAGGGAACACTCCACTTCCTGTGTAGCTACAGGAAGAACATCCCTCCGTGGTGCAGATGGTCAGATTTCAGGAGAAGTGTAGGGATGTGAGTGACCCAGCTGAGATTGCGGATCAGATTTACACGGCCGTGCTCCGGGCTGATGGTCATGGGATTTGTTTTTGAAGCGTGTTGGTTGATTGATTGTTTGATTCATTGGATTAGTGACTCGTCAGTGATCAGAGACTTGTTTGGATTTTCTGTGTTTTCATAATTTTTTTTATACAATAGGAAGGCAAGAAAAAAAGTTAAGAGAGCCCTGCTGCTATTTTTTCTCTCAGTTTCTCAACTTCCTGTGTGGAAAAATGTGACTGCCAGAAATAAAACACTTCTTCAGATATTGTGTACCAGAACCACAGATAAAAATGAGTATATCATTTTTCTCACAGTAATGTATTTTCATGTGTTTTTAAGATTTCAATTCTTATCGCCATAGTTCTATAACAAGGAGTGACTTGTGATTGGTCAGTTTTTCAGGTTATGTGAAGAAAAAAAAGACAAACTCATATAAAGTTGGATCATGTTTTCCTACTAACATTGTTGCATCTATGTGTGTGTGTGTGTGTTTGTGACAGGACTGGTCCAGCGTTGTGTGATAATCCAGAGAGATGAAAATGGCTTCGGGCTGACAGTGAGCGGAGACAACCCTGTGTTTGTGCAGCTGGTCAAAGAAGGTGAGACACACAGACACACACACAGACACACACATGGACACACACACCTCTGGAGACAGTGTTTCTGAATCTGTCCGTTGTGTCTCAGATGGAGCGGCCATGCGGGCTGGCGTTCAGACCGGGGACCGGATCATTAAGGTCAGTCTGAAGAGAAAAAAAATATGCTTATATATTTATCAGGTTCAGATTTAGTTTAGTTTTATAATCATTATTATTATTATAATAATTTGTTGACAATCATATATTGTATAGAATTATTTAAATCCCATTTCCTTTTCTTTTCGGACAGGTCAATGGGACTTTGGTGACACATTCAAACCACATAGAAGTTGTGAAGCTCATAAAATGTAAGTATGCACTTTGAACTGGTTTAAATTTCAAACTGTATTTTAATTATACATTGGCACAAAACCAAATAATCTGCATAATTCATGCTTTATCTTAGACACTACACTTGAATAAAAAAATATTTAATTTCCTCCTTCAGCGGGGTCATATGTAGCCCTCACCGTGCTGGGGAGGCCTCCGGGCCTTCCTCACATACCCCTGGAGGAGGAGGAGGAGGAGCAGGAGGAAAAGAAGGAAGAGGAGAAAGGGAAGGAGGAGGAAGGGTCAGAGGTCAGCGCAGCGAGCACCCTCTCGCCTGCACCTCCGGGTGGAGAAGAGCTCACCGCCTCCCTACTGCCTGATGGGGTAATGTAACCTTTAACATTTAACTTGAATGAATTTGTTTAATTTGTGTTGTATTTTTAGAATGTGTTGAATATTGTATGAAGTCATTTATGTGATTAAGAGAAAAACAAAACGTTTTAGTTTTCAGTTTTACCAAATGCACATTTCTTTATTTATTTAACAACTTAAATTAAATATGTACTTATTATTTTACTTATATAAGGATATAATGGTCCTTGTTACCTGGCTATTTATTTATTTTTATTTTTTATCCTAAATAATAATAATCACATCGCTGGTTTTGAGTCTGCAGCAAAATCCCCCCCCCAAATTATTTAATAATTAAAATCACTGTAAATGCACAATATTGCTTATTGGAACATTGCTGGGACGCTATGTTTTTTTTCTCTGAACATACTGTGACTGAGCCAGTTTGAAGAAGTTTTCCTGTGTTTTTAAACTCTGTAATGTGCCTGTGAACGGGAGCTTTTTTTTTTTTTTATGTTTAGTCTGTAGCTCGGTGGCAAACCAAAGCTCTAAAATGGCCTGATACGTGATGTTGTTTTCTAAAGTGTGATAAGGTTCCTGATAGGAGAAGCTTATCTGGCTGGTGCAGGCCCACGCAGCTCATTATTTTTCATTAGTCACGTAAAACTCTAAAATCCTTTTTTTTTTGCCGGCTGAAGTCACATTCCGCATTACATAACGCTGACAACTCCCTGTTCCTTTTTTTATTTTTTATTTCCTTTTTTCACTTTCTGATCTGCATCACTTCTCTTGTCTCACACATATTCCCACGTCCAATTATTTGACACCATCTGTTCGGCAGGAAATCAGCAAATCTTCACTGTTGGTTTTTTATCTCCTTTTTTATTTTTATTTTTTTCAGGATGAGAATAAAACCGCTCTGAGCCAGACGATCGACAGCCTGCAGAAGATGATAACCAAACAGCAACTGGACTTACAGGTCAGGGTCCTACATGCGGAGGGGTTGAATTCCCCTTGTTTATTTATAACTTCATCTCTCCAGTTTGTGGATGTTTGACGGTTCTGTTCTTTTTTTTCTGATTTATTTGTGCGGAAGACGAAGGAGGAGGAGTGCAGCAGGAGCCCTCGGCCGAAGCTACTGAAGGAGATTCAAGAGGTCAGGAGGCACATTTCACTTCTGCACGAGCAGCTCAGCAAAGCCACAGCGCCGTCACAGGTCCATCATAAAAAAAAAAAAAATCAGAGTAATTGACTCTGCCTAATAATCAAAAATATGTTAAATTCCAAACAAAATTCCTGTGTGTGTGTGTGTGTGTATTTCAGGATGGTGAGGCTGAGGAGGGGGAGGCCGTCTCACCCTCGCTGGGGGACGGTGGTATCGAGCCACTCTCCTCCACCAATACCTCTGTAAGTAGGATCATAAAACACGGAAATTCTATAATTATTGACAGTAAATTTGTCATTTTTTAAAACTTTTTCCTTTTTTATTAAGGATTTTAGCCAGTGGGCAACTTCAAGAAATCAGTTAATTTTTATATATATATATATATATATTTAGTTGATGTCGTCTTGCCTAGGCTCTTTATTTTTGTGGCTCATGTCGGGTGGAGTATTTATTTATTTAATTTCTGTTGGAAAATCACGTGCCGCAGTCTGATGTTAAATCAGACAGGAAGCCAGATAAACTGCAGCGTACTCAGACTTCTCTGGAATAACAAATAATAATCTTTTTATCACAGCTTCTATAAATAGGGATGAAATGGTCCCCGTCTCCACTCTCCTGGGGATTTCCCAGAATTCAGCAGCAGACTAAACAATCAATTTGACTTAATTGATGTGTCGTTCTGTCTGTGTATTAACGTGTAGGAGGTGTGTGTGTGTGTGTGTGTGTCTGTTTTTGTGTGTGTGTTTTCAGATGCACAGCAGCTCCCTCCCAGAGAGTCCAGGCAAACGAGAGACGCCCTGTCAGAGTCCGGACGTCAGCCGGCGGGACGGAGTCAACCTCAACTCTTCGCCCGACACGGAGGACAACGCTGAGACGGTGAGAGACACACACACACACACACACACAAACCCACACAGATTTTGAATTATCACTATACAAAGTATTTGAGTCTGATACGGATGTCATTGTACGTTTTTGACCTTTGACCTGATTCAATTTGCATCTTTGCCTTGTTGCCATTCCTGTGAAGTGTGTGTTTGTGTGTCATTTTCTCCATCGGTCTATTTATTCTTGACTGTGCGACACAGGACTCCAGCGCTCCGTACGGAGTGGGCTGCCCTCCCTACCTCCTCCACCCCCAGATTATCGGAGCGGAGGACGATTACTTTGACTCTCAGCAGGAGCAGGTACAAAATAAATACACGGAAAAAGACAGAAATTTATATTTATTTGTATAGAACGATTCTTTTTTTTATTTTAAGTCACGTGACATTTGGATGTGTCTCCGTCAGATCAATGGCCAGTGCAGCTGTTTCCAGAGTGTAGATTTGCTGAAGTCTCGTCCGGCTCATCTCGCAGTTTTCCTCCATCATGTTGTCTCCCAGTTTGACCCTGTGCCCCTGGTACACACACACACACACACAGACGCACGCCTACTCTTTACCTAATGATTATAAAAATGTCAAAATCGAAATACTTTTCTTTTCCAGCTGTGTTATCTCTATGCTGACATGCACAAGCAAACCAGCTCCAAAGAAAGCCGACGCTTCTTTATGGAATTCCACTCTCTCTTCATGGATCGAACAGCCGTAAGTTATTCTTTTTTTTATCATTTTTCTTTTGGTCAAGTTTCGCATTTCTTGAATAGTTTGCATTGAACTGAATTGTTTGTTTTTTTCTGTTTTTTAGAATCTCAAAGTCCCAGTGCCAGAGATGATTGCAGCGGAATTAGGTATGAAAGCAGAAACCAACAAATGAATTTATGAATTGTTTATTTTTTTACACAGAGAATCACATTGTCCACATCATCTCAAGCCTCACACTACAGATTCTGGATGAATGTGGGGCTTTGTGATCATTCACCGAGCATCCCAAAGGGAAACTGCGATTTGTCCATTTTATCTGCCAGTTAATTAGCAGTGTGTGGAATTTTGAGGGAACGTTAGGGAGTGAATGATGGATTAGGGATGTATGAGTGATGAAATTAATTTCTTATCTATTTACGCAAAGGCTGCATGGGTTCAGGCATTGCAAAGATGCTTAAGTCTGTATCACCACGTTGATATGACTAAAATAACTGATAATGAAAAATAATGAGAATTATAGTAACACAAAAAAAATGTATGAAATGTCATGTCATAATAAATCTGCCCAAGAAGGTCAGTATCGGATACACTCATTTACACCAAAAAATCTTTATTTTTTCAAAGTTGAGAAATATTTTATGAAACTTGTTAGATTTTGGATCCTATTGCAGTTTTGACTGTTGTGTGCTTTTCCAAAAAAACAGAGAAGCGACGGCTCGATTTAATCCCTGAGGATCTGTGCAAACAGTACAGCCAATTATTACAGGAAGCACTTCTACCAGACCTGCACAGGAACCTGGAGGACTTCAGGTCGCACTCACTCAGAAACATTATATCAATGTATATATTACATATTTTCTCCCTGGGTTGTAATTTTTGAGTTGTTGGTCTTGGTGTGTGTGTGCGCAGACAGAAGCGCAGTATGGGTCTGACTCTGGCTGAGGACGAGCTGTCCAAGCTGGACGCGGAGCAGGTCCTGGAGAAGGAATGCTCCTGTGCCGAACACATCATCTCCAAGATCGAAGACATCCTGTGAGCGCACACACACAGACACACACATACACACACACACACACACATTCACTGCTCAGCTTCCTGCTGTGCAATGGTGTGTCTGTGGTAACACAAGATTGTTTTGTTTCAGGTTGACGTCGCAGCCCTCTGAAGAGGAGAAGTGGTAAGAGGATGGATTTTTTTTTTTTTTATATATATATTTAACATTTATCTTTCTGCTGCATGTTTGCAGAAGTGTTTTAGTTTCTGTTCAGATATTTTCGAGAAGCTCAGTTTTTAAATCATGATCTCATGATGCCACAAAAAACTTTTATAGATCAAATGTGTAATATAGAAATATGCTGCTGATAAAGGTAGAGATGAATTAAAGGTCTTAAAACCTACAGATTTGTATATAATAATAATAATAATAATAATAATAATAATAATAATAATAATAATAATAATAATAATAATAATAATAATAATAATAATAATAATAACGAATAATAATAATACTACTACAAGTACTAATAATTATTATTATTATTATTATTCTTGACTGTGTGGTGTTCCAGCCAAACGATGCAGTACGTGATTCTCACCTACATGAAGCACCTCGGGGTGAAAGTGAAGGAGCCGCGCGGACTGGAGCATAAACGAGCTCGAATAAATTTCCTGCCAAAGATTAAGGTGCAAAACTAAAAATATCTTTAAAATTAATTGATTTGTTGCAGCTCTCCTCTTTATCTTGTTATGCATATACATATCTTTTCCATTATCTGTACCTCTGTTTTGAATCTAACGTTTATTTTGCTATCAACCATTATTTAATATGAATTACGCAAAAATGCAATGTGCCAAGTTATAGCTGTATGAATATTTAGTAGATCTTGGACTTAATTGTTATTACAGACATTTAAATTGAAAACATTGGAAACAATTGATTATATTAGTTTTTGATTACAATTCGCTGTATATAACAACTATTTATTATTTGAATAATACCATAATAGAACATGAAATATGTGTTATTCTAAGAAGCAGAAGAGCATCAAACCTGAGAAGGAAGGAGAGGAGAAGGTGAAGAAGACTCGGTTTCCCAGCATCCTCGGCCCTCCGCGCCGCCTGAGCAGAGTGGACTCCACATCAGGTTTGAATTATTTCCCTTTTAATTCCTTTAATTCATTCATTCATGATTAGAATACACATATAAAGGGGGTAGAGAGTAATCTAACACCTGTGTGTGTGTGTGTGTGGGTGTGTATGCGCAGTGGGTAAGGCCGTGGAGCTGAACAAGCAAAGGTCACCGAAGCCGACCTCCACGCCGACCTTCGCTATCCCGGAACAGGTGGAGTCCTCGACCCTGAACCCTGGACGGGTCCGAGCCCACCAGCCCAGCGAGGGGTCGGACGCTGGTTCCCATGTGTCGCTGTCAACGACGTCCCCCACACACAGTTCTCCCATTGGACCGACCTCAGACACCAGCGGACCGGACTCAGACCCCAGTGAGACACTTCCTCTTTTTTAATTAAAATAAAGGAAGTGTCTCACAGATTCCAGGAAAATGTTTTATTTTATTTTCTCATTTATGTGCCATTTCTCATACTTTAACTCTCCACAGACGTGTCTCCGTTCTGCATCCAGTCCAGACCTGGACCCGGACCAGGACCAGGACCAGGACCAGGACCAGGACCAGGACCAGGACCAGGGGATGGTCTGCACTCTGACCAGCAGGACGTCAGCACCCAGTTTGACTTCAGCCCGTCCAACCTGGAGCAGCTGCAGGAGGAGGAGCAGGAGGTGTTCAGGTACATGTTCAGCATCATTCCGGGCTAATGTTATGGATCATGTCTCCTCCTAATATGCAAATCATTTTGGATTTGATCAATAGAATGATAGAAAATGATCATTAAAATGCTGTAGGTGGTGTATATTGTTTCTTCAATAGTCCAAAACCTGTTCAGAATAATCATCAAATGATTATTGTATTCATGGAAGATCTGCAGATGTCTTCACATTTTTAGCTTAATTAACATTAATGGCTGCCTCAGCAATAATAATAGTAATGATTTGTCAGTTGTGAATAAATTCAATTATGATTTTCTGTTAAATGCAATAAGTAAAGATTTAACATGACAGTAATGGAGCTAACAGCTTGTTTGCCCCCCCCCCCCTTCCATTAATCTCCTTTAAACCTCCTCTCTCTCTCTCTCTCTCCCCCGGTGTGTGTCCTGTCCCTGCAGCAGGATGGAGGCGCAGTGCGCGCCGTCTTCAGCCGACCTCCACAGCGAGGACGACCAGGGCGGCGAGGCGGAGTGCGAGGAGGATCCTCTCAACTGGCAGAGTCTGGTCAGCCGCGGCGTCCTGGCCAGCCTGACGCCGCAGGAGATCAAACGGCAGGAAGTCATCAACGGTGAGACGGAAGGATGGGAGTCCATGGCTGCTGGTGGTGCTGTATTTAATATTGAATGTACTTATTCTCATCTATAAACGTATGGTCCTCTGCCCAGAACTCTTCTACACGGAGCGAGCCCACTTGCGGATGCTGAAGGTGATGGACTGTGTTTTCTACCAGAGGCTAAACAGAGACGGAATCCTCCCCCCAGAGGACGTCAAACACATCTTTATTAACCTGGAGGAAATCACTCAGCTGCACGGTAGCGCACGCACGCACACACAAACACACACACACCAAATATAATCATCATATACAAGAACAAAAACAAAAAGTGGGAAAAATTCAGATAATTCACAGATTTCACAGACTACTTTTTATTTTTTATTTTTTTAAACATTCATTTGAAATAAATTGATATATAATATTATATAATATAAAACTTCAGAACTTGAAATTGTTTTTTTTTTAAACCATGATGTTTTGTGTTTGTATGATTTTATATGTTCTTCATTTTGTGCGCCACAGTTTCTATCACAGAACAAATGACGGCAACCAGGAAGAGGGGTGAAACGTCTGTGATTGGTCAGATCGGAGATGATCTCCTGGCCTGGGTAAGACAAATTAAAAGCTTCCCTACAAATTACACTTTAATGTTGTTACACCTAAAACACTGAGATTAACTTTACATCAAGTGGATTAGAGAAGGATTTGAGTACAAAATCCTTTGTCATTGGAGGAAAAAAAACAAACTCTGCCCTTATTGATTATTAATGAAACTTAATAATTATTAAAAACAAGTTAAAATTTAGATATAGTCCTGTACCTGATTAGAGAGATTTGGGGAATTTGCGGTACTTCTGCTGGGATTAAAAAAATACGCTTAATAAAACAAAAAATGCTTTTTGACACACAAAACTTGTGTCAATGTGATTTTATTCAGAATCTCATGTGTTTTTTTTGTGTGGACTCTGCAGTTCAGCGGCGAAGAAGAAGAGAAGATAAAACAAGCGGTGGGAACTTTCTGTAGTAACCAACCGTCGGCACTGGAGCTCCTCAAGACCAAGAAGAAGAAAGACCAGAGGTTCAACATATTCATGCAGGTCAGTCAATCACAGCAATTATTATTTATTAAAATAAATAGAAATAAAAGAGGGTAAATAATAAACTCAAGATAAGACTAAAAATAAAGAGTGAGTTTAATGCTTTAATGTACAATATTAATGATGATATATTATTATTATTATTATTATTATTATTATTATTATTATTATTATTATTATTATTATTATTATTATTATTATTATTATCTAAAACAAGTCATATGCTGTTAAATAAACATCAGATATTTTCTATATTAAAAAGATTTCTAATGTTGAAATTTGTTTCTACACCGCATGGTCCTCAGGGAGCTGAGAGCAACCGTCTGTGTCGCAGGCTGCAGCTCAAAGATATTATTCCTGTAGAAATGCAGAGGTTGACCAAATATCCTCTTCTACTGGACAATATCGCCAAGTACACAGGTGAGTAATTACCAGAGTTCATTAAAAAGTCCATTAACCAGTGACTCTTGATTATCATCTTATCTGTTTATCTCCCCACAGTGGACGGCGAGGAGAGGGAGAAGGTGAAGAAAGCTGGCGATTGTTGCAAAAAGATCCTCAACCATGTCAACCAGGCTGTTAAAGAGGCAGAAAATAAACAGGTACAAATAATATATCTGGGCTTACCCTGGAGGTATGGGGGGATTGAAAATAAAAGATGATTTTTGGCTGTTTTCCAGTGGTTTCTAAAACAAGTGTTCTTTTTTTGACCACAGAGGCTCGAGGATTACCAGAGGAGGTTAGATCTGTCCTCACTCAAACAGAATGAAAACCCTTTGATTCTGGAGCTCAAGGTCAGAAACAAATACATCAATAACATAAGGTTAATTCATGAGCCTGTGTTGCACTTTGGTGTATTTTATACTGAAAGTGGACGCATACTCCATAGAATCTGGACCTGACCAAGAAGAAGATGGTGCACGAGGGTCCTTTGTCCTGGAAAGTCAACAGAGACAAGACGATTGGTAAATCAACACATCAGGATATGAGAATAACAAAAAAAAACAAAAAAACATGTGAATTATCTCTCTCTCACACACACACAGCGGTCTTTTATATATCATATATTCCATTTCAGAGCTCTACACCATCCTGCTGGAGGACATTCTGGTTTTGCTGCAGAAACAGGACGAGCGCCTGGTCCTCAAGTTCCACGGGAAGAATCAAACCAGCGCGGCCGACACCAAACACATCTTCAGCCCCGTCATCAAGCTCAACAACGTTCTGGTCCGTCCGGTGGCCACTGGTGAGAAACTGCAAAATGATATTTACACATTTTTATTCTTATTTATTATCTACAGTGAGATGTTGAGTGGAATTCATTTGTTTGTCAAGGGCGTCGTCTCGGCGATAATTGATGTTTGTGGTTTTGGATTAAAGGTCTTGACTATTATTGAAAGAACACAGTAGCTCTTCTCCTAAATGTTCCTTTTCTTATTGTCAGGTCCGATTTTTATTTGTCCATTTGTTTATATTCCCCAAAATATAAGGACGACTACCTCTAAAGAATGATATTTGTTTCACATTATAATTTTTTATTTTTTTTGTTTATCAGACAACAAATCTTTCTTCGTGCTCTCCATGTCGGAGAACGGGGCTCAGATCTACGAGCTGATGGCCCGGACGGAGTCCGATCAGAGAATGTGAGTCCGCCGACGCGGCGACGTTGTCGTCCGTCGTCGCGTGTGGTCTCATTCGTGCTGTCTCTTCTGTGAATTTCAGGTGGCAGTGTTTGATCAAACAACGCGCCGAGGCCATGAAGCCAAAACCGCACCACAGCGACACCCCTCCAACTCAATCGGAGTGAGTCCTCGCTCTGATTGAGTGATTTTGTCACATGTATATATATTTATGTACATATTATTGATTGTTTTCTTTCATGGATTCTAATCGGAGTGTTTTTTTTAGTGCTGAACGAGATGCTATAGAGATCATCAACCGTGAGATAACTCAGCCGAACAAAGAACCTAATGGGACATCAGGTGCAGGTATTCAAACATTTAGAGATTTTTAAGAAGGCAGCTTTAAAAAAAAAAAAGTATAAGCAGCTTTCGAATTTAACAGAACATTTGACCAACTATATACGGTGAACAGATAAAATGGAAATAAAATAAATAAAATGTATATATTTTTTTATTAAAGTCAGAAGGACATCTACACACTATAAAGTTTCTACTAATACTACTATAACTTTAATTTATTTCTTAGTATTCGTCACAAACACTCAAATCTGTGTGTTACCAAGAAAAAAAAAACTCTTCACACATTCCAGACAAAGACGCCCCCTCTTCTCCAGACATTCCAGCTCCATCGGAAAGCGTCGGCCTCTTCAACGGGACGAAGTCCGAGGACGAGGAAGAGGAGGAGCCGGCCGTGTTGGACCAATGGGAGGAAGAGGAAGAGGAGGAGGAGGAGGTGGATGAGGAGCTGGATGAGGAGCTGGATGAGGCTGAGCTGGAGGCCTTCCTGGATGGAGACCTGGCATACAGGCTTCCCTTCCTGCAGCAGGAAGGCTCCCGTCAGGGAATCGCTTTAGAAAATAACCAGGAACGCAGTCCATTCGGCATGGCCCCGTCCAAAGCTGAGGACGCTCTGCAGACATGTAAGGGTTCAATTAAAGGCTCACTCACAATTAATGATATTTATATGATGAAAATAAAATCTGTCAATAACACAATCTTTTTTTTTTTTTTTCTTGTACTAGTGTCGATGCTGAAACAGGCTCTTTACAACCACATGTTGAGCAAGGAGGCCGAAGAGGAGAAAGAGGAGGCTCCTGGGACCCCTGGGGGGCCGTCTGCTGCAGCCGATGAGGTCCGGGGGTCCACCAGTTTACAGACGGACGATCCACAGCCGCCCTGTGGAAACACAAATCTGCCTGAGGCCGCTCAGCCCAACGGTTAGGGAATTATTTATAGAAAATGTTTTATAATGTTTTTTGTTTGTTATACAAAATAAATAATATATATTTTCTTTTTTATTTTTATTTTTTTGGAATAAAAATATATATTCGTGGACCTCTGCCTCTCCGTCCAGGAGGTTTTGTGGTTCTGGATTTGGGCGTGGGCTCTCTGGAGGAGAACAGCACAGATGACGATGTGGGATTAGGAATAGGAGGCGACGTGGGGATCGACATGAGGAAGCTTCTCTCCTCGTCCTCGCAGACCGGAGACGGTGGCCCCGCCCTCAGCCGGCAGCTGATGACTCACTTACGCCTCCTACAGGCCGACCTGCAGTATCTGAAGGTACACACCTGATATTAAATGTTCTCCATCTAAATCAATGATGTTTGTAGATCCATCATAATAAATGTTGGATATCCTGAAACATCTGCTAAATTGCAGTTTAAGGTCAAGGTCTGCTCAAGGTCAAAGGTCACCATTGATATACTGTTGAGTTTTGTGTTGTTATGTAAAATGTATTAAAAATACATTTATTGACGATAATCAGCCAGGGCCAAAAATGATGCTTTGGTTGGGAGTGGGTGTATTCAAGAATAAAGAAGTTTACAGTTTATTTATTTAATGCCAGTTAATTTATTTATTTTTATTTTTTCCTCATTCCTGTATTGATTTTTAAATAAATTAACCATATTTTTGTGACGATGATCCAGGAGGTGGAGATGAAGTACAATGAGCTGCGACAAACCCACAGTGACGCGGCTACTGACTCAGACGACAACAATGGTGAGGTTTACTCCCTTCACATGCACATTTTGTTAAATGACATGTTGCATCTCAACACGTCTGTATGTGTGTGTGTGTGTGCGTGTGTGCGTATGTGTGATATTTTTCAGATGGGATTCAGTGAGGAGGAATCCATTTCCCTTCGCAGGAGCCTAGTTTGCGTTTCATCACTTTCCAACCGCTGCACACTGGTGTGGCTCAATAGCGGAGGCTAATCGCCCACTTCAGGCACATAATGACAATCAGTGGAAGACTTTATCACCATCACTACTGTTCCACTATAAATTCAAAACCAGCTGGTGCAGATTTTCTCAGAGAAAAGACACTGTGGAATTACCCGAGGATAATTCAGTCACTTTTTGCTATTAATTATCTTAAACACTGGATATATATATATATATATATACATATTAAATGTAAAAGGTCAAATCGAGTGTGCAAAGTAACAAAGACTTTGAGAGAATGATTCTGTAGAAAGACTCGTTCAGGACTTAATGCACTGTGGAAAGCTTCATTTAAATGTCTGTGCAAAAAAAAAAAACTGACGCTACATATATACAGTACGCTCACAGACACACACTCGCTTATTTTTCTATACCGACGCTGAGAAGAAACACAAATGCCTAAAATATATCTTCTTGACACACTGATTGTGTTTCTAAAGAGGTTGTAACAGTCTTTTTTTTCATGTTTTTAGCTCAACTTATTCTAATAGTAAAAATTGAGACGATTTGTAGCTTAATAAAAGTGTTTTTTTATGGAAATAATTTAGCCTTCGAAAATGTAAAATATCCTCAACTTGAAACTCAGTTTTACGTTTTCTGCCATGTGGATCCTCGTTATGTCCTAAATTCAGCGTTAATGTTGCTCACTACAACCGACCATATTTCTTCAAGATTTTTTTTTCAGATCATTTATTTATGAAAAAACTCACATTTGATAAGAATAATTGTACCCCTTCCAAACCTACAGCCACTTAACAGTTGCATTATTAGTTTATTAATTTTTTCGTGGTATAAGTGACATTTGATAAAATAGCTCACAAATATGCTGTTTAGCATCTAATTTTAAAGTGCCTGCAAGCAATCTGCCCATAGCTCTTGAATGTTGAAATATATGGAAAACAATTGATTATTTATATATACAGTATATATATATATAGTTTTGTAAACCCAGATCATTATGTCATCCAGTCTTTCTATATGTGTCCACTACATTATTTCCAAACTCAAACTCTATTGTCAACAAATAAACAAAAGACATAGACGGATGAATATTTTTGACAGGTTTGTGTGTGCACAGTGATGTTAAAGATCTGAGGGTAACAAATGTATTTTCTTTTGGACTGCAGATTCAGAAATTAACTGACCACTTCACTGCATAGATGAGTTAGCTTTGGATGCAATGTAGGAAAACAAACAAAATTCTAACCTTATAATATATACAGTATATGTAATAAACACAAATAATTGTAATGGACAGTTTTTATGTAATATATAATGTAATTTTTTACAATGAGTTGTATGTGTTCATTCTTAAAATACAATGCAACCCTTGCTGCAAGAAGGACAAAGTTTTTGTAATTTTATCCTAGTTTATACTAATCAACTTGTTCAAGGAAAATCAAAAACCATCGTTTTCAATTGTGGGAAACGAAAACTGGAAATTTCAAGAGCTGATAGAAGTTTAGTTTTTCCTTCAACCTGTTTTAATGTTCAGTTTGTAGCTGAAATATGTACTTGGCTTATCCATGTTCAAGATATTACATTTAAACAGAAACAAAAAAAAAAAAAAGTGATGTTTCAGGGGAATCAAAGTATTGCATTTAAAATGTTTATTTCGCTCAAATATTTTCACATACAATTGACATCAGACAGTGTAACTTCAGCTGCTAAGTTTGGCACATTTGAAATTTCCTATTAAAAAAATAATAAAGAAAATAAATTGTAACATTAGCTGCTAACTTTGGCCATCACATTTTAAAGGTCCTATTCAAAAATGGCAAAAAAATAAATAAAAATAAATCTTTAGCTGCTAAGTTTGGCCATCACATTTGGAATTTCCTATTAAAACTAAAACAATATATAAACGTAAAATTAGCAGCTAAGTTTGGCCATCACATTTGAAAGGTCCTATTCAAAAATGGAAACATTTTTGTACTTTATCTGCTAAGTTTGGACATCACATTTGGAATTTCCTATTAACACAAAAAAATATATAAACGTAACATTAGCTGCTAAGTTTGGCCATCACATTTGGAATTTCCTATTAACACAAAAAAATATATAAACGTAACATTAGCTGCTAACTTTGGCCATCACATTTGAAAGGTCCTATTCAAAAATGGAAACATTTTTGTACTTTAGCTGCTAAGTTTGGCCATCACATTTGGAATTTCCTATGAATAATAAAAAAAAAAATTGTATCTGCTAAGTTTGGCCATCACATTTGAGAAGTCCTATTCAAAAATGGAAAAAAATAAATAAAATAAAAATGTTTAGCTGCTAAGTTTGGCCATCACATTTGAAAAGTCCTATTCAAAAATGGAAACATTTTTGTACTTTAGCTGCTAAGTTTGGCCTTCACATTTGAAAAGTCCTATTCAAAAATGGAAAACAAAAAATGTAACATCAGCTGCTAAGTTTGGCCATCACATTTGAAAAGTCCTATTCAAAAATGGAAAAAAATAAAATAAATCTTTAGCTGCTAAGTTTGGCCATCACAGTTGAAAAGTCTTATTCAAAAATGGAAAACAAAAAATGTAACTTTAGCTGCTTGGTCTGGCCATCACATTTGAAAAGTCCTATTCAAAATTGGAAAACAAAAAAAGTAACTTTAGCTGCTAAGTTTGGCCATCACATTTGAAAAGTTCTATTCAAAAATATAAACATTTTTGTACTTTAGCTGCTAAGTTTGGCCATCACATTTGGAATTTCCTATGAAAAATAAAAAAAAATGTAACTTTAGCTGCTTGGTCTGGCCATCACATTTGAAAAGTCCTATTCAAAAATGGAAACATTTTTGTACTTTAGCTGCTAAGTTTGGCCATCACATTTGAAAAGTCCTATTCAAAAATGGAAAAAAAAAAAAAATGTTTAGCTGCTAAGTTTGGCCATCACATTAGAAAAGTCCTATTCAAAAATGGAAAACAAAAAATGTAACTTTAGCTGCCAAGTTTTGCCATCACATTTGGAATTTCCTATTAACACAAAAATTGAAATAAACGCAACATTAGCTGCTAAGTTTGGCCATCACATTTGAAAAGTCCTATTCAAAAATGGAAAACAATTTTTTTTCCTTTAGCTGCTAAGTCTGGCCATCACATTTTAAAAGTCCTATTCAAAAATGGTAAAAAAATAAAAATAAAATAAATCTTTAGCTGCTAAGTTTGGCCATCACATTTGGAATTTCCTATTAAGACAACAAATATATATAAACGTAACATTAGCTGCCAAGTTTGGCCATCACATTTGAAAAGTCCTATTCAAAAATGGAAAACAAATTTTTTTCCTTTAGCTGCTAAGTCTGGCCATCACATTTGAAAAGTCCTATTCAAAAATGGAAAACAAAAATTTTTACTTTAGCTGCTAAGTCTGGCCATCACATTAGAAAAGTCCTATTCAAAAATGGAAGAAAATCTTTAGCTGCTAAGTTTGGCCATCACATTTGAAAAGTTCTATTCAAAAATGGAAAAAAAAAAAAAAACAGCTAACATTCAACATAACAACAACAGTTTCCTATTCAAATGTTTTCGAAAAATTAGCTGCTAAGATTGGCCATCGAGTTCGAAGTTTCCTATTCAAATGTTTTTGAAAAATTAGCTGCTAAGATTGGCCACCGAGTTCGAAGTTTCCTATTCAAATGATTTCAGAAAAATTAGCTGCTAAGATTGGCCAACGAGTTTGAAGTTTCCTATTCAAATGTTTTCGAAAAATTAGCTGCCAAGATTGGCCAACGAGTTCGAAGTTTCCTATTCAAATGATTTAGGAAAAATTAGCTGCTAAGATTGGCC
>JAFBJU010001033.1:0-25392 GCA_016785305.1 Colistium nudipinnis
AAAGATTTGATAAAAAACGCCTTACTATAGCCTTATGTTCGGCCAAAAAAGTCAAACATTTCAAAACACTTGAAACTCGCACAGTAGCATCGGCAGGGCATAAAAATAGGGTACGTGCGAAAATAAAGCGAAAAAAGTAAAATCTTCATAGTTTACCATGTCGTCAAATATTCAAAAACTGGCCAATAAAGCGCCTTACTATAGCCTTATGTTCGGCAGAAAAGTCTAAATTTTCAAAACACTTGAAACTCGCACAGTAGCATCGGCAGAGCCTAAAACTAGGGTACGTGCGAAAATAAAGTGAAAAAAGTGAAATTTTCATAGTTTTCCATGTTGTAAAAAATGTCAAAAACTGGCCAAAAATACGCTTTACTATAGCCTTATGTTCGGCCAAAAAGTCAAAAATTTCAAAACACCTGAAACTCGCACAGTAGCATCGGCAGGGCATAAAAATAGGGTACGTGCGAAAATAAAGTGAAAAAAGTAAAATCTTCATAGTTTACCATGTTCTCAATATCTCAAGGATTTGACAAAAACGCCTTACTATAGCCTTATGTTCGGCCAAAAAGTCAAACATTTCAAAACACTCGAAACTCGCACAGTAGCATCGGCAGGGCCTAAAAATAGGGTAGATAAAAAAAAAAAATAAGGTGAAAATCTCAAAGTATACCATATATAAGTATAACTTGAAAAACTTCTATAAATGCCGGAAAATCGGCTTACTTTCGGGCCAAAATTGTGCTTTGGCAAAATTGCTATGCATGTTGCAATGCAAGTGTGTTTAAAAATGTTGGCAAATTTCCTACGACATACTATATGATGACATTTTTCACTTTTTTATCACCTACACCATATATTTGTACGTTTCTTCCGCTGCTATGAAGTGGTCTTAAGAGTTTTTGACCATTTTGAAATTTTTGGACTATATACCATTTATAATTAATAATATTAATACTTTTTGCTATATTTTTTGGAAACAACTATAAAACACAAATTGATTAAATAAAGAAAAATAAATATTATTAACACCTCACCGTATTTTCAACGTTTCAAATTTGTTGTCATTCTCTTCCAATTGAAATGATTAGGGGAAAGCTCTAAGGCAATTTTAACGATGCATTATGTTCAATGCTGTTAAGATGACAGCGGGTTTAACTACTAACATATTCTTCAACGCTTTGATCTAAGCACCGCCCTTGAACGCAAACGACCTAATCGCAGTAAGAATTATGAAAGACTCAAACAGTATATGCAGAATGAAGGCGGAACTGATATTTACGCGAGCGGAGAGATTTTAATTTGGTAGTACAGCTGGTGACCGGCGGAAGTAACTCATGGGTAAAAAAAAATGGCGGCGATCGTTGGTCATTGACTATCAAACCCGGTGTTTGTAGTTATTTACGAATTTTCACCTGATACCAGAGCTCACTCCCTCTTTGTACCCGTACACCTCAACCCATGGCGAGCACGCTGGTAAGAATCGCACTTCGAGCGGAATTTAGAGCATCTCACAACGCCTGTTGGGAGCGTGCATCACTCCAGCACGCGCCTGCTATCGTAGTCAGCCCAAGGTTTAAACTTCCCTCTTGTTTATTGTGCCCGCAGGATTTCAGGACGCACGTAGACCAGTCCTGCAGATACTCAGAGGAATTTGTCAACATCTACTACGACTGCATGGACAAGAAAAGGAGGGTGAGTTACGATTTCTGTTCATCGGCACTGTTTGTAAAATAATACAAAATAAGGGATAATGGAGCTGATGTGGCTGCTACTTTTCCATTTAAAAGCAAATCTGTGGCATAAGTTTGAAAACGAAAAAAAAGACACGCCATTGTTTTAATTATTACATGTTTAATAGGAGAGATGTGTTTTTAAGGACTCTCGATTTAAAGCGTTAATTTTGATTAATTCGTCACAGAACGAAGCAAAAAATACCGCTTGATTGAAGGCAATCAGTGCAGCTGTGGCCACGGTATCTCTTAAACATGGCGGCAGCCGTTGAGAATGACACGTTTAAAAAGAAACGGTAGAGTGGAACTGTTGTTGTGCAAATACTGCAGTGAAGAATGTTCCTACCATCGGAGGACTTTAATCTTAAATATCATCTTCACGCAAAACTTAAACATAAAATATATTGGAGCCATGATAATAAGAGGTGATTTAAAATGACCTATGTTAAACTCATGGAGTGTAACCAATGTTTATTTTGGCATATTGGAGGCATAATAATCATTCTATTGTGCAATGAAAGATGTAATTGAAAGATATTGGAGGAATATTATTGAGGTGAAAGTTTAAAATTTTTGATTTCTATTTTGGTCTGTACTTTAATGCCACGGTGGGAAAAAAAACTAGGATTTTGATTGCATGGGAAAGTAGAGCTGTTGACTTAAAGTTTATAAGGCCTGCGTATTGATTCACTTATCTTTGAAAATGATTATGAACTATTTGAATATTTTTAAATGCTTCTCACAGCATATATAGCTATGGGCTTTTAATTGAGAATTATTAAGCATGCAATTCATTTGATTATTATTTTAATCGCTTGACAGCCGTTGTATGTATGTATATAGCATCATGATAAATAATCCAACAAATTAACTCAATGTTTTATGTCTCAGAACTTGACGCGTCTTTACCTGGACAAGGCGACGCTGGTGTGGAATGGCAACGCGGTGTCGGGACACGACGCTCTGGGCGAGTTCTTTGAGGCGCTGCCATCCAGCGAGTTCCAAGTGCACACACTGGATTGTCAGCCAGTTCACGGTCAGTCAGCGCCACACAAATGCTATTGCATCCTATTAGAAAAAAAAGGAGATGGAGAACAAAGTCAGACATGTAGCTTTAGTGCATGCCGAATACACGCTGTGGAATAGTGAACGTTCTTGTCTTTAATGTGTAAAAGTACAGCAGGGCATTTACGTTAAAGTGTAGAAAAAAAATGTGTCCCATTACTTCAACATGTGATGTTTCTCCACTGACGGCATGGTAATCCAAAAATCAATCGACCCTTTCTTGGTTCACAGAACAAGCAACCCAAGGCCAGACGACGCTGCTCGTGGTCACCGGAGGGACGGTCAAGTTTGAAGGGAACAAACAGCGTTTCTTCAACCAGAACTTTCTTCTGACGGCTCAGGCTTCACCCAACAACGACCAGCCTGTTTGGAAAATTGCCAGCGACTGTTTCCGATTTCAGGACTGGAACAACTGAGGATCCGCAAAGCCGCACGCCGTCGTTGACCTGTCATCAGACTGTAAGTTTTTTTTTTTTTCTTATTGAAGTTGTCATGTGCTGTTGTTTTTTTTCTAGTGAAATAATGACGCAATAACTTTTTTTTTTTTTATGAAAAGAATTTTATTTTTTTAAATGTTGAACAAGGCATGTAATCAAAATGGTGTAATAAATACAAATAAATTCACCTTACGTGAATGTCCTCAAGAGTTGAATGGAGCAAATCTATCCGCACAGTACTTTGAAAAATACATAGAAAACACTGCTATAATTAAAATGAACACTTACCGTTTGATACCAAATTGTACCTAAATCTGTTAACTGAGGTAAAATACACAGTATTACAGTAAGCCAGTTCTGACTACAGGTAACGCGTAGATGCACTTTAGTAGTTTAGCATGCTTGCAAATGAATAAATAAGGTCCCCACAAGTTTTTTTCTATACAAGTAACCCATTATATCCAAATTTCATATATTAAAACATAACTTTACTTTATCTTCCTGAGTCATTAATGTTTACACATTTTGGTCTTACGTTCTGGCACAATAACCTGTGAATAAATAACATTGATCAGAAAGAAGAAAAAAAAACGTGTCGGTGTTTCTGGGTGGGGACATTTTTCCTAACGCCCCAAGTAAACATGAACACCAGCCATTAATTGTGTAACCGACACACAAACTACTTTGTTTTCACGTCGATGCCACTTACTTCTGCTCGACTACACACATAGGCAGAGTGAAGGCACAGTGACAAAAGTACTCCCAAGTTTACAAGTGCTCCATAAGCATCTGTGATGGTTAAAGTTAACGTCAATGGAAGGAAGAACGAAGCATCTTGACAAACATGGAGGACAGTGGTACTTACTAAGAGCTACAAGTAGAGTGCCGACAGGTTTCAGTGGGTGGCGGCTAAGTGGTCGAATGGTCCCTCTGACAATTTAAACCTCTACGCGAGAATGTAAAGCAGCACATATGGATCGACAGCTACGACTATGTACAGCATTTAGCGTTTTCCGTTCAAGACGCTTCATCTGGAACGTCTGTGGAACAGAAATGGCATGAAAACCCAATCATGGGCAACCGGGGGAAATTATTCAAAGTTCAGAGTAGGTGTCGTGGTGAAAACTGGGCCTCTGGAGGGAAATGGCTATTTGCCGCCGTACATCCGCTCTATGTGGTGGAGATAGTGGTTCTTCAGCTCTTTCCTCTTCAGCTTGAAAGCGTCCGTGACGAGACCCGTCTCCGGGGTCCACGGCTCGGGGCTCAGGTGCACCTTCAGCGGGGTCTCAAAACGCTGCAGTTTGACTGGAGGAGGAGGAGCAGAGCTGTGATGCGCGTTCATATCAGTGATCAAAATGATCAAACCACAGCACTGGCACATAACATTCTAGAGACAACATGTGTGGACGAAGATTAAGTGGAAGTGATAAGATAAGATAAGGGTCTTACTGCTGGCGGCGACGGCCTTGATCTCGTTGAGCACTTCTCTCTCCATGTCGGGGTGAGTGCAGAGCTCCTCCAATTCGCCCACAATGCCTCTCTGTTTGGCCAGTTCCATCATCATCTTCTGGTTGGGAACCACAAAGCTGATCACGTAGTTCTGTTCACTGTTGGAGGAAGAACACGAAAACCAAAGTTAATAAAAGCTCACAATTTGCAGGTTAAAAACTTTAAAACATCGTGGAATTCAAAGCTGGAGGCTAACATAGTTGCTCAAAAGAAATAAACAAAGACAGGCCAGCGCACTCACCTGTTTGCGTAAGCACAGATGTTGTCGATGAGAGGGCAGTTCTTCAGCACAGACTCCACTTTCCCCAGGGACACGTACTCGCCGGCCTGCAGCTTCACCAGGTCTTTCTTGCGGTCTAAGCCAGAATCGAGAGACGTGTTCAACGGGGCTCTGGCGTCACGGAAAATTGTCATAACGTGTGGAAATTTGTGCTACGAAATTAGGCATGAAGAGTGTCTTTCACAAACTCCATCAGGTGACGGCCATGTGCCTAAATGAAGTGTGTGCAAGTATTAGGTCTTAACGATAGGGAATAAAAGCCCCCGCCGGGCCGCTCTGAACGGCAAAGTCGATTCCCCCGGTTGTGTTGCCCTTTGGAGTTTTTTCAAAATCAAAACGTAAAAATATAAGAATAGTTTACTGCTATTTATAGCGACACATGTCAAACAACTTGGGACATAGCAGCTTTTGTCTGGACCCATAGGAATTGGTCTTGCCGTGGCAATAGTTGGAGGGGAAATGTCAAAGGAAGTAGTAGCACAGAGGATCAGTGTTGATGTGAGCAGAAACCCCAATCCGCCTCTAATTTAGTAAATATCGGAACGATCCTTACTGGAGGGCCGGCTAAGTGGTATAATGACAAATTGCCTGTGTTTATTGAAGTCGCCGGTTGGACGATGTACATACCCACGATTTGTAGACAGCCGTCTGGGTAAATCTCGCCCACGTCTCCGGTGCAGAACCACCGCTGTCCTTTCTCATCCACAAAGAAGTCCTGGACGTTGCTTTCATTCCTGTAGTAACCCATGGTCACATTGGGACCACCAATCAGGATCTCCCCTCTTGGGTTTGGCTGGTCTTTGCTGGTGTAGCCACCTGTGGTAAAAAAAAAAATATATATATATATATCACCCTGTGGGTATATGTATGCATAGACGGTGTCTATGAATATTTTTCATTTTGTGCCAACGCATTTTTAGACTTACCTTCAGCCCAGTCCCTGAGTTTGACCTCACAGCAAATAAGAGGCGCGCCGACACGGCCGGTGCTGATGTCCGCAACTGCGAAACCAAAGACGTAATATTCGAATGGAATTGTTACTGATACGCACCCTTTCATTTCTCCTGTCCCCACACTTTAGATCCCGCCTTACCCTCTGTGATGGTGCCTGCGCCACAGGTTTCCGTGAGGCCGTAGCCCTGGCCCACTGGACAACAGAAACACACATTCATGAACCTTTGTGTGACCGAAGAGAGGGGCGCTCCTCCCGACAACATCATCCTCACTCGTCCTCCCAGCAGCTTCTTGACTTTTCGGAACAACAGGCTGCAAACACAAATTGGTGCATGTTTAGTTTTTTTTAATTATTGGTTGAACAATAAAATCCTATTTGTGAAAGCCACAAGGCAAACATGGTGATTTTCTTACGCATTGCAAAGCGGTGCGTCATAGCCCCTCTTGATCTGCTCCAGTTTGTATTTGTAGCCCAGTGTAAACAGTGTCCTCTGAATGATGCCCATTTCCTGCACTTTGCTCATCACGTTCTTGTTGATGCGATCCATGATTTCCTTTTGAAGAGAAAGTATACATGCATTTGAAGATGAGTGGGTGAATAGGAATGTGTGTAAACTGAGTCAGGAGGGGAAAAAAAAACAGAAGGATGCGTGAGCAATGGAAAGAAAGGAGAAGGAAAAAAAACAGAACGCAAGATTCTTACTGGAACAGCTGCCATCAGGCTGGGTCGGAGCACTGAGCAGTCTCCTTTACTTCCTCTCTTTATCTTTGTGGACTGAAGGGAAGAGAAAAAATCTATATATTTCAGACTTCACGAAAAAGCAATAATAATTAGGCTAATGACATTAATGTAGAGATCACACACACACACGAGACGCGAGGTTGTTGCTGGGTTTTACCTGGTCTGACAAGGTCTGCGGGGATGAGTAGCCGATCCGACAGCCATATGTGACACAGGAGATTTCCGCTGTCATTTCGAGAACATGAGCCAGGGGCAGATAGGCTATGTATGTATCATCAGGCCTGAGGCAACGGGGGGGAGAGAAAGTGACGGGGTCAGTGGCAGGAGCTACAACGCATTTTCTGTACGTCTACGAGTGTGGTTTTCTCTCCGGTAATTCTGCTACCATGAAGAAAAGTTTGAAATGGAAAATTCCAACGTCATCTCTTCTCCCATTCCCTTACACCATGCCGAAAATACAAACTCTCTGTAAGAGCTGTGATGTTCTGAAGAAAGCGGGCCATATTCGCCATTCAGGATCATACAAATCCATACCGACTTTGTACTGAAACTCACCCGAGTCCAGGGATGCGCTCACATTGTCCCGTCATTCCTGCAATCAGGTTACTGTGGACAATCATGACTCCTTTGGGTCTGCCGGTGGAGCCGCTGGTGTACATCACCACAGCCAGATCGGAGGGCTGCGGCTTCACTATTGGCCTCCCCACTGCATGATAAATACAAATATACTGTCTTACAGTGTATGTACGAGGTATTTCAACTGAGGTGACAAAAAGAAATACACACCATTTTCAGGCAGCGTTCCCAGCTCTAGTATGGCATGCATGCTGTGGATGGAGATCCCTGCTGGGTAGCCTTCTGTGTTCACTTTCTTCTGGTCCACGTAGATCACATGCTTCAGTTTGGGGCACTGTGGAAGCACATTCTGGACAGAAAGAGAGGCCGACACTGGTATCAAACAGGATGCAAAATAACACCTTTTATAATAGGAATGTTAAGTCCCTATCTGGTGAAATCATCTTTAACCTGAGCAGGATCCTGACCGCTTCGAAATATCCGCAGGAGGAAGTTGGGAACTTTGTGATTTGTTTGAAATTTTATCTTATTCAAATCTAGCAGGGGTGGGGAACCACACGGCCCAAATTACAATTTGGATTCATGCCCCAAATAAAATTCATAACTCACAAAAGCAAATGATATGAAAATCATCAAGCTGCATAGCAACCAGTGCCAAACAGAGCACAATCAACAAGTTCCCCCTTTAGAGAGATTGATGCAATAAACATGACTTCAATAATTGTGTTTGGCCCTAAATGAGTGTAAAAATGTAAACGCATACCAAAAACAAAAATGATGTGATTTTTTTTTTTTACTTTTGGATTCTAGGGAAATGCAAGGATTTAAATCAAATCCATCCTTGCATCACTCACTCATTTATATTTCGATTTATAACTGTATTGACAAGCATGGCGTGTTTAAAGTAACTGGCAACATTTATTTAATCCATCCTAATTTGGTTAACATCCAGAAAACCCAATTATTGCTGTAGGCGATTTATTTGTATAATCTCTTGTTTCTACCGTTTAGTTCAATAACACACATGGTCTTGGAAGCTTGCAAGAATCATATTTCAGCTCCTTATATGAACAGACAAAATACGTCACAATTTTTTTTTCTCATTTCTACTCAAAAGCAGTGCTTCTGCTCGTTTTCGCACCGTAAGGGATTTACTCACTTTCAGTTTGCTCTCCAGCAGTTCTGCACTGGTCACTAGATGCGTAACACCAGTCTCATTCAGTCCGAATGCGATCGCCTCCTCTCCCAGTGTGGCGTAGAATGTCACCACTGTTGTGAAAAGAAAACAGTCATTGAGTCAAAACAGATAAACGGCACTTGGCACATTGTTACTTTTTTTTTTTTATACTTGTACTGTAAAAACTGGAATATCCTTACATGGGAAATTGCGCCTGAAGCAGGCCTGAGCAGTGATCATCCACTCGGCTCTGGTTTCGCAGAATATCGCAATGGTGCTTTTGGGTTTCTGTCCCACGGCTGCCAGTCCGCTGCCGAACTGACTGACAACGGCGTCCGTTTCACTGTAGGACAACCATCTATACTCCCCCAGGATTAGCTGGAAGGAAAAAGGGAGACGGTCATGGACATTTATATCACTCATCACAAAAAAAAAACAGTAAAAGGAACCCTTACCTTTTTAAACACTTTACCAGTGGGCTGAATCTCATTGTCTTCACTGAGAATTTCTCGGGTGCCGAGACAGTGCGATTCTCCAAAGCGCTGCACGGCGTATTGGAAAAGCTTATCCAGCGTGTCCTTGCCTGAGAAGTCCTCCACGGCCAGGCTTTCAAAGTTGTCCACGGAGCGGTACGGACCCTCGGCGCGGCCCGAAACGGAGCGGGCCTTAGTCCGGTGGGACAGAGCTTTTTTTCCGCCAGCACCGGTGACGTAGTACCAGGGCAGGAAGGACAGGACGGAGTAGAGCCATACCAGGAGGTGGATGGGCAAGAGGAGGATAGATTGGAGCGCTGAGTCTACCTGGAGACCCATGCTGGACGGGGAGGTAAGCAGCAGTGGGGGGCGTCCCAAAGGTCTGATGTTCGTAAGGAGAATCCTGAAATCCACCGGAGCAGACGGGAATTGAAGTATTAAAAAGTGAAGTTTGCTTTACTATCACTCCAACAATGCACCTACATTAAGAAGAAAAAGTGGAAAAAGCAAAGAAAATACCATCAGAAAAAAAAACAATCAAGCACATGAAATATCTATAGAAAGAGTTAATTTAGTTAAAATAACATTTCCAAGAGAAAGTTGGTTAAAAAGGAAAAAATCTAAAGTATCAAAATGACCATATATCTAAAAACAATTAAAAGAACCCACTGAAAATCTCCTATTAATCCCAAGACTGTGCTACACTGTCCGTAGACTTCACTCCTTGCAGCCTCCGAGTGTCTGTCGGCTCCCTGAGCTCAGCTTTTATAAACCAGACCTCCTGGGGGCGTGTGTTCTAAATGCATTTGGGATCCTCCCCTCATCCAAATGTCCAAAACACCTGACGCTCTCATACAGTGGTCTGAGAGGTCACGGATGGAGGAAGCCGTGATGGGACGCGGCCTCTCCGACACTGGAGGAATAGAGCGGTGGACAAAAAAGATGACATCACTCTGGAGCATCACCCCACAGGGCGGCCTGAGCGGAGGTCACTCCTGGTCAGATGTGGACGATGAGCTCACACCACAGGCTGTGGATGGAGAGGGTTAAACTAGACTACACTGCATGTTTCAACAAATTAATCACACCAACGCCTACTGTAAAATATTACTAAACTTCAAGGTGTGTAACCGGAGCTCACAAATGTCAGCCATCACATGGCAACAGTTTCCATTCTACCAGAGGGGTATACACAAGCACTCACACGCATATATATTCCTACTGCAAATAAATAGCAATACAAGTATAACTGGTATCTACACTGGTACAGTATCAGATTGCTGATAAACGAAAAGTGTGACGTCTATTGACGTAACAGTGCCTTCCTTTCCTGAAGGCATCACACCGTGTGATTACCGTTGGAGTGAATCATGGCTCAACCCCGCGTCACACAAATAGCTGCTTATGATCAACAACAGGCGAAAATAAAATGCCTTAAAACGCCACACACATATCGGGGAAATTCGCAGATTAAAGCCGAATATCTAAATAATGGCAGAGATTATAATGATATATATATAATATATATATATATATAATAAGCCACGATCTGAGGTGGTGAATCTGTTGTTACACGGCTGTGTGACAATAGCTAATGAGCGGGATGGAACACGCCGCCAGTCCGACATCACTAAGCTAACCGTTGGAAAGTCAATTACCGTTACAGATTACTTCCAGCTAAAACAAAGGTCTGGGTGAAGGTGGTGGTGAGATTAGTACGGCTCGGACGGAGGCTAATGTTCCGGGTCAACTTGCGTGGTTCTTACCTTCGGCAGCGGAACAGAGTCGTGTCTACGGTGCCAGCGAATGACCGACAGTTACCTCTTCCTCAATCAGACCCGGAACTAACACGTCATCTGATTCCATTTTTCCGGACCAATGAGAAGCCGCGGAGAGTGGCCATTTTTTTTTTTTTTACCTCCGCTATGAAAGAGGTCAATGTCCTCTGTGCACTGTCTACTGTCCTGTTTCTGACGTTCTGTTTTAATTTTTCTTGTCTGTGGTTAAATATAAATATATATGTGTGTCAAATAGTTATTTTATTATTTTTGATTTTTTTCAATTATTCTCACACCCATAAGTTCTCAACACCAGATTCTTTTGTGTAAAGGTTTTCACTTATTACTCAAATTAGTTTCTTCTATTGTTTGCTTCTACTGTCTTTTTAGTTGAGTTCGTATTTCCGTTCACTCCTTGTTTCTGTTGCTGCTAAGACACCTAATCTAATCACCTACTCTAATCTATTTTTTATGTCTAACATGTAGGCGAGTATTTCATCTGGGGATGCAAATAAATAATAATAATAATAATAATTTAAAAAAATCAACCTCAGAAATATTTTCGTTTGAAAAATAGTCTGCATTGCGTGAATTGCTCTAAAATGAATACAAATACTAATTTTAGTTCATTATAGGGTACTTCTGCCTCATGTTATGTCATTATCTAGCACCTATGAATGTGCAAATCTTGTCTTCACTAACATACAATAGTAATGGATACCTGACTGTGACTAGTTAAAAAAACTATTGATGTAAAATAAAACATGTTGGCCTGCATATCTAAATACTAAACATTTAACATAAGCACAGTGGGAGGATATGAAAACAGGACATGAATGTGTACTTACAACAACCTTCTGCTGTCAAACTGCACATTCATCATTCGTGAAGGTCAAACAAGTAAACAATGATAAGCTCAAGAGCTTTTCACTCATTAAAATCAGCACCAAAATACATTTACTTACAGTGAAGAAAGTGCTGCTTACCAAATACTGTGTGAGGAGGGTTAAATAGTAATAAGTTCTCCATATGAATCCAGAAAGGAACTCAAAGTGCTGAGAGGGGGGATTCTGGAAAGTTAGATCACAGAGGAAAGAAATATAAATAATTCAAAGTAAATGGACATGTCCAATAAAAATATATAGTGATACTATGAATTAAGAATAGTATCCATAACTCTTGGTGGACATATATAGGGATAAGTGGCGGTCAGATAAAAGTAAAAATTATGTTGAAACGATCGGATCAGCAGCTGTTTTCAGATCCTCGTTAGAAACCAAACACTAATGTGAGATGCCAGCAGGGGGCGATGCTGCCGAGTGAGAGACGGGCACGGGTGTGTTTGTTTTAGGAACCGGAGAAATCCTAGATCGTAATCCTCATCCACGTGGTAACGTCAATCGGTCATCGACCAGTCATTTTGCACGATAATCCAAAAGACAACTTTGTTTTACATATCACTGAATAAACCACACAAAGGCCTGACGAGGCAAACCAACCTTTGAATGGTTGATAAGGATGCGAGGGGTGACACCTGACATTATAACAACCACCACCTATGAATCCATTTACTGTGGGCATTTAAAACATGTAAAAGTAAAGCCATCGTTAAATGACAATTATTTTTCGTCATCCACCTCTAATATGCGTCGTAATTTAAATGTTATAATATATAATGAGAAGCCGAATATATCTTGGATTCTCTGGAATTATAACAGTAATTTCAATATATCCTAATACATTCGAGATCGATTAGTTGAGGGTAACATTTCTTTAAATGTAGCATTATACTCTTGAACATCACAATCAAAATGTAATCGTCAATTTGTCTTTTTAATTCTGAACTGTCACCGCCCTCGCGGGCTGTGTGTTAGCATAAAATACTCGCACCCCACGCACCGCCCCCACGTGTCTCGTAGCTGTTGCAGAAAAACATCACGAGTGGTTGTTGCAGCTGTGCTACAAATACACCACATGGCTGTGTAGCTTGCTGCACGGAGACGGACTCACTAGCACCACCACCAGCTTCTGCTTGTAGTTTAAGACCTTAGACTTAGATCGTTTCTAATAGCGAGTTTCAGGGGTGTAAAGGAAAAATAGAAAACAAACAACTCTTCAAATAGCAGCTCCACACAGTTAAACAAACATGTCGAGCGGTACTAACCAGGTGAAGGGCTGCCCGATCCCCACCAGGGTGCTGACCCTGAAGGACTGGTCCCAACTGCCCGACCTTTACAGCCAGACCCCCGGGGGGACTCTCTTCTCCACCACGCCTGGAGGTAAACACGCCGCAACCGCTCCGGATTCATCTTTAATCCCGTTTATTTTTTATCTTCCTCCTTGTAGCGCCACGGTGCTTTTCTGCATTCGTGCACAGCTCCGAGTGGGAGATCTCGCGATATTCTGCAAACAATAAACGGATTCTTGAAGTTTTTAAAAAAAGTATAAAAAGTGGGATTATAGCACATTTCAGTTATAAAACGGGCAGGTTAAAGTGTAAACAACACGAGTCAGTTGGTGAGAAGTCTCTCTTGCATCATGTCATGTTTTGATTGGCAGTTGGAAGAGTTTGACGGACACCACGCGTTTTGACGCCACATACTGTGGAAGCTGCTCAGTGGTTGTTGTTTTTGAATTCTTATCAACAATCAATATTTGAATCAATCAAATTCATTCGGCACCATAACGCCGACCTGTGTCTTTCTATAGCTGATTATGATCCATATGCACAGGTCTTAACAACTAGACAATGGTTGCTGCACCTCACACACACGCACACATACACGGAGCTCTCAAACCCATGACTTGTATTATATATTGTTGTGTGTGTGTTGAGGGTAAGTGTTACTGAGGAGCTTGGGCCTCTCTCGCTTTGCATTTCAGGAACAGCAGAGAACATTTTGTTCAAGTTGTGAGAGGTGGTGGAGGAGGAGGCAGAGTAAATATGAAATGCACAGGCAAAAGGAGTGTTGGGTTTCTATATATTTTTTTCTCTCCATTTGCACTGAAAAGTACTCTGAAAGTTGCAACACACAGTTTCCACTGTATGTGCAACACACTATGGCTGCACTGCCAGACCCCCCTTTCTTTACATAACCGCCCAACAGTGCAGTGGCGTTGCTTACGCTATAGATCACATTCCAGCCCCTTTTCCTCGCCCCACGTCTGCCACTCGCCTTTGTGCAGGATGAACTGCTCGCCACGCCGTTACATAACTTGTTTTTCTTGTGGAGAGGGCGAAGCGATGCTGTACAGTATGTTTCAAAGTCCTGTAAGGAATAATGGACCGCTCCTCGGCTCACACTGCGTCACGGAGAGAAAACCTGTCTCGACATGTTATTGTGACACTGTCCAAACAGTGACGGAGAGGAGCCACCCGCAGTAGGCAGGAGATGTTGTAATCTGCAGGGATTGTGTGGAGCTTTAAATTGAAATAATGTCATGCCTGAATGCGAGTTTCACTGAGTTTACCCAGGCGGGGTTGAAAAGAAACATTTGGCTCGAGCTCCCCTACTTTCAAAGAGAATGTTTTGTTCTCTGATTTCCTAGAAATCGTGGCAACCTTCATCCCTCCCCTCAACTCGCAGAACCAGCCCTCCTCTTTCCACTCAAATCCTCTCCGGAACAGGATACTAAAACTTAACTCCACACATGTTTTCCTTGCTGTGAATCAAAGGTGCTCCAGTACCAACTACACTATAATTTGATTGTACTAAGCTCCAGTCTTTGGTCTGGCCTCCATGTTTAAAGGGGTTTAATCTACATTATTTCAGGAAGTCAGATTTGATGTTCTACTGCAGGTCAAACACTTCAAAATTCTTACTTTTAAACGCAGGTACCCGCATCATCTACGACAGGAAGTTTCTGTTGGATTGTCGGAACTCCCCCATCGCCCGCACCCCACCATGCTGCCTGCCCCAGATTCCAGGGGTAACAGTACCCGCTACACACCCCATTGGGAAATTGCATGATGTGAAAGAGGAGGAAGAGGAGGAAGAGAAGGACATTGCAGGTACACATACCTTTTATGCGGTTCCTCACACTCGACTGAACTTTCCGACACATTCTCACATTCCAGGACAGCTGCGCACCTCCTTCCAGGAGCACGGACACCCACGTGGTTCCATTCATGGTGTAATCGAGGATCTGTGACGTATCTACACGCCACTCCAGTTAGTGGCAGAAAGGCACTTTAATGTGAAAAATAGACGCATTTACACATTTGGCTGCCACTGTTTCACATACAAGTGAAGTAACCCCCAATGCCTCATTGGCCTGTCTTACCATTTGGCTGTTAGTTTTTCAGGGCAAACAACACCAGGCCTCTATCTGCAGAGGGCTTCACATGGATTCCTGCAGACACATGGAGCAACATTAAAATGACATACAATACTAATAATCCATTTCGTATGCACACACTGCTCAGTCTTAATGTGAAGTTATCTTCTTTTTTTTAAATTCCCACTGCCACTCTGCATTTAATGTTGTCCAGCACATGCTAATCCAGCAGATAGGTGCAGCATGTCCCCCTGCGGTGTCATATCTGCATTTCTGCAACACAGCAGTTGTGCTGTTGTGTTCAGGGCTGGGATAGCAGTGTTAAGTCATTATCACCATATGGGACTTTACCATCTAGGACAGTGGTTTATTATAACATTCACTGTATATTATAGGTTTTATTTTGCTCTCTGGTGGTATCAGCTGACATACATCAATGGCAATTCATAGTTCACATATTCCTATTTATACTTGTGTTTTTATAATGGCCTTTATTGACTTTTTAAGTGAATGAGATTTAGTTTTGGCAACGATCCCAATTTGAGGATTGTTGTGGTCCGTAACCCAAGTGGCAGCACATGGGCAAGTTGAGCCAGCTATTTATTATCTCGTGAAATAAGTCCAACCATTAATCTTATCCTAGTCCACCTGTCCAAACTAAAGACCAAAGGGATTAGGGTTGACCTCTTTTTTGTGTTTCTCTCTTTATCTTGCTCGGTGAACACATAGGACATGTCACAAGGGATTGCACTTGTGAGCTACACCTATGTCGTAAAACTTTTCTTTTTATTTTATGTAAGTTATAAATGTATTGATAAGGGCTTTAGTGTGCCCCCTCCCCTTCTCTGTTGTTCAGTAAGGTGTGGTTGTGTTTGGGGATGCAACAGAAACATTAACGGCTCACTGATGGTCAGATACCACCCCCCTGTTTTAATCTCAACTCTCTCCTCTGTTTGTTTTTCAACAGATGACAACCAGTTTGAAATGGACATCTGAGCTGCAGTATTACCTCCTGTGGAGAGTTATTGGTTAAAACACCGCCAGGGTCTTTAATGACTGTAATGCATTACACGCATGAAGCTTTTTTTTTCACCCTTTTTTTAAAATACGTTTTTTGAGGGGAAAGGAAAAAGAATGTAAAGGTTAGAAAACCATAGGGTGTTTTTTACCCTAAAAAAAGGTGTTAAGACATGGTTTCAAAGGGGTTGATTGGTTGCTCACTCACTTTAGAGCTACAGCAGGATTGAACAAATCTGTTTTGATTTAACTTTTTTTTTTTTTTATCTTTTGTAAATAAGCAAATTAACTATGTAGCCTATTTTTTAAGTTGGGAGGGGGAGGGGGGGATAAGATGATTACATTAAGACATGTAAAGTGGGTTTTTTCACTGCAGGCATCAGTTTTGTTTTGTTGTATTTCCTCCCATAAAGGAAGGAATAACTTTCTTTGTGATGGACAAAGAAGTGTGTTCCTGATATTTGGGGTGGGGGATTGGGGCCTACTGAAAAATCAGCTCCTACTATTTTGTATGGAGGGAGGGAGAGATGAAATGTGAATAATTTCAAATAAAGGCTATTCAGTCATAATTTGTGTGATGATTTTTTGGGGGTTTTGATAAAAAGGCCTGTCACATTTTGTGTTTTTCCCTGAGTATATGCACTATAGTAATAAAATGTAACTTACGTAATATGTTGTCCCCCATAACTTTGCAGAGTTTCTCTCTCTACTGTTTGAAATTTTAAATGCTCCTATTTTGACCTGAGATTGAAAGTTCGCATTTCCTAAAAGCATACGGATGCACATTTTCTGTTAAATCTGACAACACCTTGTGCAATAGGAAAGTATGTGCCCACAGCAACCTACATATCCAGCAGTTATTAAGTTGCGTAACCATCTCATGTAAGGAACGGTATGTTTTTTTTTTTACCGTAGTGAACTCCGTTCACAAAGCACACACCATTAACTTGTCAGTTCAATTAATTAAGGCATGACGTCAAAAATAAGAATACTCGGTGTTTCTTAAGATAGATAAAATAGCCATCAAATTTATCTTAAAGCGCAAACATATAATCACGCATGAACATAGAACACATAACTTATAAAAGGTACAACCACACGCAGCTCATAACAAATGTTGTGTTGATTATTCCTGAGCTGCAGGAGTTCATTTTAAGTGCACCACTGGCACAGCTGAAGGTTAACAGGACTCACGCACACTGTGCACCCAGCCTCACACACTTTATCAACAGGGTTAGGTATGTTCACTTGTTTCTCTCTCACACACACACACACACACACAAACACACATCACCAAATCAGGGAGACCGACTTGGTCTCAAGGAATGAGGGCAGCTGCAGCCCAAATACAAGAGTGTACTGAAACCACTCTGCCCATGTGGGTGTGTGGAGTGACACCTGCTGGTGTTGGAGCATGCACTTATTTCTGACAATAAATTGTGGATTTACCGAGTATGACTAATGCCGAGGAGGTTTAAAGTATACGTTTCTCCACTAATGACCCACACAATTCAGATTTGCAAGCAATTGCTGATGTGCAGTATAATGAGAACTGATAATCAGGTCACTGTGTGTCATGTGTAAGATAGGATGTGGGTCAGTATGTTCAGCTGCTCAAGTCCCATAGCATAGCAGACGTGACTGGCAACCATTTGGAAATACATCAAGGCTATAATCTGACTTCGCTTGGAGGCTCTGATTTATATCATATTCAAATTTAAAGCATGCTAGTGTTTGGTCCAGTTGCAACCTTGCTGTGTAGAGCAAAGTAAACACTGGACCAACACAGTAAATTGATGAGGTCACTTTTTTTCCCCAAAAGTCTGGGTAATGCCTAATGGGTCCACATTCTGTTTGCACTTGGCAATTTTGGGGAAACGAGCTGGTTGTGTGCTGTTTGAATAAGTGCACGTGAGAACCGGGGCAGGTGCCAGGTGACCAAAATGCTGCCTCATATATTCTTCTAAGGGACTTCCACGATGGCAGAGGAAGAAACCTGTATGAAACTGATAATGATGCTTAGACAAGGACAGAGTCCACAAAACCTCACTCTCGCACACATACACACAGCACACCTGTCAACACCACTTTCTGGTGATAACCAGTGAGGGCCAATGATGTCATAAGGTAAAGCTCAAAACAGCTCTGTCATGACTTCTCCACCTGCACATTATCTCCTCTGTATTCACTGTAAATATCAACTTACATATACAGTGTACAACGTGATCATAGCGGGAGGTCTTTGGCAAAACTAAAATCCCTGGACATGCGACCATGAGACATAAGCCTGTCAGTCATTTTCCAGTCAAGTCAATCTATCACTGAGCCAAGGCCAGAGATGTCTGCAAACAGACATTTGACTCTGCATTCCAACACACAGCACCCACAATGTTACGTTTTGTGCACAAAAATACTAATTACAAAGTAAAATAAGACATTATTTAATGTATCACCATTAAATGTTATGAGGTACCCAAATAGTGACCACAAATCTCTTTGCCTCGGATCCTGACGTGCTTTAAAAGGCCTCAGTGGATTGTTTTGAAAAGAGTCCGCCCTGGAAACAACATCATTTCACCACCCTGTCTTGTGTCTGAGGTCAGATGAACCCAAATAAACTTACACCCTTTGACTTTTTCCATCGACAAAATAACCCCCCTTTGCATCTGATCGCCCCCCCACACACACACTTGCTCACCCCCTGCTCCCCCGAGGGAGGGTCGTGCGGAGCTAGGCTCAAGCCACGAGGCCCTATTTTTGTCAGCTGCTCCCGTTGAAGACGACAGAGCGAGCTCCGGCTGAATTGCCAGGGTGACGATGTAAACAGACACTCAAACACACACACACACACACACACACACACACACACACACACACACACACACACACACACACACACACACACACACACACACACACACACAAACACACACAGAGAGTGCTTGGTCACATCCATCACTACAGGGAGGGGACAGGGACTCGTGTTTGTCTCATACATGAAAACACATGCAGATACTAAAATGTTGTTAAAATGTGGACATTTAACAGAATTGCTTTGAGTCAATACTATTCAATCCCTAGACTCTGTGCTGCATTAAATTAAAACATAGACAATATGCTATTAATAGTTGCTTGGATTCACATAGTGTTTGAAAACAAATCCAACTTATTTTTTAATGTGCCCCTTTTTTGTTTCGACAGGTGATGTTTTCAAATCCAAAAGGTTTTGAAATTTCATAAAACAATGCAAAACTATTAAAGGCTTAAGAAATAATAATAATTTATTTTGCCCAGCTCACCATGCCAAACCTTAACAAATACATTGCAGAATATGTGACTATTTGGCTGAAGCTTGGGATTGCTCTGCTGTTTTGTCTGTTGCACAATTTCTGTTACGCCTCAGGACAGAATCATATCAGTATTTTTAAAGCTGCTGCCTTGTGATTGCCTAATGTACCAACAGTACAGTTGCACTGGCTGTAAACATAGCTAAGAATATATATGTCAGAGGTCAGGTTCTTGTTTCCAAAGGGCACCACTGGTCTTTACCTATGTCTCATATACTGTGCATTACCTATTGTACAGTCTCATTGTGCATGCATCATCACATATTACTGCATGACCTGGTGTCGTCTGGGAGAATCGAGACAATTTCCTAAGCGCCACTGTCAACGGCAGCTGTCGTGATGGTATGCTACTATATTCATACTGTACTCCTGTAATGTCATGTATACTGGAGGACCTGAGATGATGTTTCACAACCGTGACCCCCAGCCTTACCACCACCTTCGCAGTGTATGTGTGTGGGACATATGCATAGGTGCATGTGACAGCTGTTGCTATTAGTCAATTTAAAGAATAGTAATAGGTTTAAAAACTGCATTGTCAGCGTATACTGATGTTCAGATGTCAAATCAAACCAGATCTGCATAGATCACCTTATCCAATGAAACCTCATCATATCTTGTCTATGCCTTTCCTTTAGATCCGATTTATTGTTTGGTGTCTCTACATCTCTGAATCAATTATTATTATTATTATTATTGGATTTGCTCAATTTCAGCTTGCTTCAACATTTAACTACTTTTTTGCAGCAGCAGCATTGATAAATGCAGTACTATTAAATATTACTTATTTGATACATTCAGTAGATTTAGTTGATAACACTGTAGTATTGCCACCTTCTACATCATTTGGACATCTTATAAATAATTTTACCACCACCTTGTGTGTGTGTGTGTTGTACTCACAGTGTAGATTGTGTGGGTCAGTGAACTGTCCAGTCACTGTCCCCCTAAAAAAAAGACATTGACACTGTGAGTTAAAGCTGGACACATGCAGAGTGGCACATGAGCCTCAGGCCTCTCATGTCACAACAGAAACAGCATACACACTCAGAAAGCACTACTTTGATGTAGAACGATGTAAGGGAATCAACAATCATTTTCAAGCACTTTTACCAAAAAAAAGTAGAAGCAGACATACATATTTATTCTACAAAATCAGGTAATTTAAGAAATTGGGATTGGAAAGCTCCTAACTTAGCAACACACATATATATATAAAAAAGCAGGTTTACCACACTAAGTGTAAAAAACTATCCACTGTGTCTCAGAGGAAAAACATGATGGGAGGAGTGTGACATCTGCTGGAGGCAAGTCAAAAATGCACCTTGAACCAAACAGCAATATATATTGGTTTAATATACTCTTATAATACAACAACAATAATAGATTTAACTATTTTACTTGTAAAATAAATGTTTTCGTGATCTTAATGAGGTCACACATCCGATTCTATGTTTAAGAGTAACCAGTTTAGTAAGTGATGACTTAACATGAATGAGTCACTGATATTTGCTGCCGTTTCGAGTCATCCAGTCTTTATTTCTTCTCCGAGTCTTTATTTATTCAGAGTTTTTATATGTCATCAGAATCTTTCGTTCAGTTTCTATTTATTTCTCCGCCTCGATTCCCGTTTCTCTCTAGCTTGTCAGCTGATCGGGACCCACCCTCTGATAAACGCACTGGCTCGCGATTGGCTGCCGCGGCCGCTGGCTACTCGCAGCGGCCAATCCTGCTTTTCGTCGCCCACTCCCACTCTCCTCGCGCAGTGCACCCCTAAGATGACGTCACGTTCCACCGAAGTCACACGCAGCGGCCCCATGGTTTAATACGCAGCGGCACAGGTTGTATTTGTACGGACACTGAGCGACCCACAACAGGACGATTTAACTGACAGGTAGGTGCTACACGGTGTGTGTGTGTGTTTGCGCCTGTCGTTGTCTGTCTGTATTTGTTGTTTATTTGTGTGTCTTGTGGGGAAGGGAACGGTGCCTTGGAGGGTTGTGGCCTGCAGATGACAGATGTTAACAGATCTTTATTTGCGTTTGTGTGTTTTCTCATTTTACAGCAATGTCAATCTAATGTAGTAAGGTTTTTGTGTTTAAAAAAAAAGAAAAAATGGCATCACTACTACAATCACTGAACACATGTTCCCATCAGCTGATGAGAAACTAGATATGTTTAGCCAGAGATGACTGTTTGTGAGTCAGTAAGCCATTTTCAGTAAAATAATGTATTTTTTTGTGTTGCATCACTTTGTCTAGGTGTGATATTTGTGAGATAGATGATTGTGGGTCCTAGTTATTTCTCACAGGGATGAGGAGAAGGTAAACAGTGGCTGCCGGGATCACAGAGCTACTGGGTGTGCGTGACGCTATAGGCCGTAACTTTAGTGATAACACATCAAGTTAATGTGTAAAGTTGGCCATTTAACATATTACTGTAAAGTATGTGCTTCAATTACCTGAAACACTTTTTTTTTTCACTTTATAACCCCATAGATTTATATGACTTTAATACCATCTGATAATCCTGAATGATTTTAGTATAGACCTATTTGTACTTCCTCAATTTTAAGGGTATTTTTAATACATTTTAATATAATTGTTACTTCTGTTAATTTGTGTAGGAGGAGGTCAGGTTCACTTTGCTGACATGGATTGATAGTGGTCAATCCATGTGTGTCTGTAAGTGATATAATCGCCATGCTGATATTGTGGAAACAGTGAGTCGCTCACTCGCTTGCCCCTCTCCGTCCAACAGGAAAGAAAGCAAACAAATCAAACCAATGCAAAACCGGACTCAAATGCAAAAATACACACATTGTGTTAACCTTCAAAATAGGTTAAAGCATTCGTCATCAGAGCCTAATATGACACCAAAGACTACTGTAGGTTTATGCGGGTACAATGAAGGCGACATTTTACAAGGTGCACTTTGACACTGGTGTCAGATTACTGATTACGTGTAACTCAACAACACTACCCTCATGAATCACAAATGACTAAAGAGTAGGAACAGCCGAAGACACTGCCCTGTTGTATTCCTTGATAAATGTAATAATTGCGTTATTTTATCCCTCCTCGCCGCCATTAAAGGTACCACACAAGCAATTCACCAGGGATTGTTCCTGTTCCTCCTAGAGCACGGTAACCATGGTTACACAGGCTCTGCCATCTGTCAGTAGCTTCAAGAACACATCGAGGTGATGAAATGTCCAGCCAGGAAAGCTTATTGCGGGACTAATCACATTTTACTGTCCTCAGATGTCAGAAGCTTCAGGTTTTGGGAAACCTGTGTTAAATCTATCTTATAAATCTTATCTTCAGGTGTAACACTACACGAGTCACCCTTTAACCTTATAGTGTATAGTATAAATAGTGAAAGAGATTAAAACAGCCGTTCTACTTTGAATCCAATAAACACAGTCAAAGTTTTTTTTCCAACAGATAATGGCATTTGGCATCCACAAGTGTGTCGGCCACTGCGAGAAACAATTCTTGACATAACTCTAAGTTTACAGCTGTAGCTCCATATGAGGGATGAGGATAGCGAGATAGTGGCTGAGCAGAGAGGAGCTGGATCTGCTATTTGGATGTTTATAGTTTACATATCTAAAGTGACAGGAAACCTGCGAGGTCTCATAGAGGGGATGTCCTGCCTTCTTCTGCATGAACAAATCCAGTGACGAGGGCGAACGCGACGGGTCGGGATGGACCCGGTTCTACCTTATCCCAAGCGGGTGGTTGGAAAGTGCACTTTCTTCTAATGTGGCCTCGAAGGGAAAAAAAAGAACCTCTTCACACACAGACAGACTCGGAGCTAATTGCCAACATTCAACTTTAAGAATAAAGATTAAACCACTTCCTGGATAGGCCCAGGATAGGTTTTTGGAAATCCTCTTCATTTCACATATACAATGCATGTGATCTCAGCAAACGACATGAGTTTCTGTGTAAGGAGTGTGACGATGCAACCAGTGCAGCCCTGTTTGGCTACTATTGTCTCTGTCCACTTCTCTTCCCCACGGCTCATATGATTAGCTTCCCCCTGCACACTGAGAAAAAAACCCACAAAGCCTCCAATTGTAGAGCCTGAACAGGAGTGAAAGAAAATGTGCTGATCTCCGGTGGAGCTGAAATTGGTTGGGAGTGACTCGCGAGACATGCTCATGAGTTCAATATAAAATAATTTGCTGTGCTTGGGGTTTCCTGTGGGGCTGTGGAGACCATGCATGAACGTCTGTCTGTAAAAGCATGAAACACCAGGAGATGGTTTTACGTGCTTTATACTTTCATCTTCAGGGAAACAGTTGCATCATTTTAACGCCTGTCTGAAAATGTTGTGCTCTTATATCAAGACTCTGGAGAACATGTTGCCTAATGTGACTCCAGAGACAAACACACATGTGCAAGGACCAGGGTTGGGAGGGTTACTTAAAAAAAACTTTAAAAAAATGTAATTAAAAACATAATAAAAGTAACACAATATTAAAGTAATGTAACCAGATATTTTTTTTAAACTTTTGGATTACTTTATTACCAAATATGCAAATAAAGACAAGTGATGTGATGTCAAAAGTTACATTTACGTAAAATATATGCCATTTGATACCCGATCTAAAGTATTTGCCCTTTGTTTTCATAAATAATACTATTATATGTAAACCTCAGCAATTTTCAACTTTCAACCGTTAAACAACTAAAATGTTCAGCTCGAGATATGTCAAAAATACATGTTTTTTTTAAATATTCCCATAGGACCATAATGAATGGGGAACACAATTAAAGAGAAGCATTATTCACACTGCATCCTTTTAAGTTCAAAGGAATTCTATGACATCACCATGACACCAGTTTAAAAGCATTTCTGTCTCTCAAATCCTTCAACCAATCAACTCTCAAAGACTTAAACTCCTCCAGCACCTAAACTGTCACATGGAGTTTGCACAGTAAATATGTATTATTTATATTTATATAATATATTTAAAAAAAAAGCAGCATTAGCATTCTAGATTTGCCTTTTTTTGCAGGTGATTGTCCAACCAAAGATGAATTTTGAACAGCCTCCTCCGTACCCAGGCAGTGGCCCCACTGCCCCAGGCTACCCAGACCAAGGTCCACCTCCACAAGGCTACCCACCCCAGGGTTACCCACCCCAGGGTTACCCTCCACATGGATACCCTGTGAACATGGAGCAGCCTAATTCAGCGTACCCCAGCTACCCAGCAATGGGTCCTGGACTTCCTTATCAGGGTCAAGGACAGCCTCCTTATCAAGGATACCCTGGCCAACAACCACAGTGGCAGGGGGGACCGCCTCCTGGGCCCATGTATGGGGAAGCTCCCAAAAACACAGGCGAGTGAAAACACACACACACTCAACATGTCGATACACCTTATTCATAAAGGAGTCACACAAAAGGTTAAGAGTGTTCAAACATACAGAGTATATTAGGGCTCAGGAGTGTGGCAGGTGCAAGGCTGGTCACATTCATGCTGCCAAGTCATTTTGATAAAGCTGCTCATTATTAAATATCGGCCAATCATTAACCAGTGACTCGTCATATAATTATCCGAGGCCAGAGTGATAAGTGGTCACCATAGCAACACATTCACCTGTGTCACGAGTCACTGCACCTGGCTGTTAGAAGCAGGTTGGTTCTTTCCCCTCTACATAAATGATTAATCACATATACAAAGGGAGGGCGAGAGAGAGAGGTATTCTGACACAGACGGAAAACCTCACATTTGGGAAACGTAATACTTTCACACACCTCGATGTATTGACTTAAAAAAAAAAAAATGAATCTGCTGCCGCAATGTGAAATAATTGGAACAGCCAGAGAGGTGTGGTGGCGACGGCTCACGCTTCATTTGCGCAACGATACCTCATAGCGGCGCTAATGTTACTCAGCTCTGGAATTACCATGGAGCTGGGCCTCCCATGATGAATGTAATGAGAGGAAAATCATAGCCGCCATGGTTACACTTGAACTCACTGCTGACAGGCCTAATGGTGTTGTATGCCATT
>JAFBJU010001033.1:25446-55152 GCA_016785305.1 Colistium nudipinnis
TAATATTTTCTTCTTCTCTCCTCTGCAGTGTACGTGGTGGAGGACAGGAGAGACGACACAGCAGGAACCTGCCTGACGGCCTGCTGGACAGCTCTGTGTTGTTGCTGTCTGTGGGACATGCTGACATAACGCCACTCACCAGCTGTTGCCCCCCCGCCATTCCACCCTCCTTCCCGCTCCATTTCTGTGCCTTGAACCCCGACACCCTCTCTCCCACCTGCCTTAAACAACGCGCCACCCTTCCCTCCCCACCTTGATGTGAAAAAAACCAAAACCCTCAGCACTGATTGACTGACCCTGTCCTGGGGCGACTCCATAGCAGCTTGTAACTGAGCTTCAAAGCATAACCTGAATCTCTCTCTCTACGCTGCAATCGCACACACACACACACACACACAAACACAAACACACACACACACACAAACACGTAGACAAAAACACAAATACATACATGCATACTAAAATACATACAGTATGACCTCCTCCGGTGTGATGCTCTTTAGGCACTTTATGATGATTACTTCTGTACAATACTTCTCCTGCCTGCCCTTATAACCACGTCCCTAAACCCCCCACCCCAGCTATGCTACTTGCCCTTCGTCCTGGACCCCCCCTCCTCCGTGTCCCAAAGGCCACCAAGACCCTGTCTGTTAATGAGCCACAGGCTGCTCTTAAGAAGCCCATGCTTGAAACGTATCCATTTGCACACAAGCTCTCTTTGTCGACGTATGTCTTCAGGTGGAATCCTATTGCGATGAATGGAATACATTTTTAGACAGTGATTTATGTTTGATTACCGTTCCCATTCAATGCTCAAAATGTTTTTTTTCGTCTCATGATGATCTCGATGAGAAATAACATTATTATTATTTTTATTGCATACCTTGGACAGAAATATATGAAAAAATAAATTGTGATTGCTTTAACAGAAGAAACAAAATGACTTGTTTGTCGCCTGTTTGCTTTAGATAAGATTCTTGCATTAAACGTTATTCCCATGAAAAAGAAGGCTCTGTGATGTGATGCGTTTGTTTGCTGCATGTGTGTGGGAGGTTAAAGGGGAGAATATAGATCAGTGTGGTGTCACTGTTTGTGCCTGGTTGGATCCATACAGCTATTTATAAACCAGCAGCCTGTGCAGGATGATGGTTGCAACATGGCTGTTTTCCCAGTGCATTGCCAACATGGTTCACCATGGTGAAGCTGAGTGAAAGTAAATTACAGGAGGAAAAGATTCTACAGAAAAATGACAAGGGAATAAACACAAACCGTAGCTTTCTAATACACACTTTCTTTGTGGTGAAAATACATTTACTCAAGCACTGTGTTGTTTTGAGATATTGCAATTTTATTTATGCTCCTTAATGCTGTTAACTCCACTATGCTTCAGAGGGGGGTGTGCCTCCTCTACATTTATCTGACTGGTTGAGTAACTACTTTCCAGATTAAAAGTTAAATACAAAACTAAGGCCTGGTTTTGAAAATATGAAATATAAACTACTCTTCCTATTGTAAAAACTGCAATTATTCATTTTAGAATTATTATTACACTTTTATTTATTATGTGTAATGTTTGCTGTTTGAGGGGTCTACTCGTAACTCCAGCACCAAGCCAAGTACTGAGCACAGGTTTATATATCAGAGTCAGTTCCAATGAGACCTTTTTTTAAGTATGCTGGTTCCATTTATTTTTAGCCATGTGTCTTATTATATTAGTGTATTTTAATGTTATTATTTCTGTTTATAAAGTTATTTGCATAAGCACATTTAAAAAAAATGTTTTTGCTAGTGTTAATTAAAACATGGATTACATATTGGGAACCAAGACATCTGTTTTAAACCTAATGTCCTAGTACAAACTCACAGATCGTATCACAGTGAATCAGAATACTTCAAAACAAAATTCTCGATTGTCAAATTCAGAGAAACAACAATTCTAAATCAAACCAGACAATATGCATACCATTTCAGTGCTCCAACCACCCCAGCAAGGACCATGGACACAATGCCGATCAAATCTCGGAACCAAGGCAACAAAAACAGCTTTGACAACAAAGCCAAAAGCCATATAATTGTCTACAATTGAGGGGCTAAAGGCAAATTGTATACAACGCCTATTTTCTAAATAAATGGATGTTTCACTGCTTACTTAGAATACTCAGCTTAGCTGTGTGTTTGTTACAGTGTACACCGTTACAGTTCAATAATAACAAACTTAACTGTGGTTGGGTTATGCACAATCTACAGAGGCCACAGAGGGACCACAGCTTGAGCCCCACACGCATCAAAACAGCAGCACCTACACACGCTATGCTAATGCGCTAACTGGCGATTAGCCGCGGTTAAAATTAGCATCCAGCATTGCATGGAAAGCACACATTTGACTTTCGTCTCTTTCAATAACACTCACCAGTGATCGTCGTTGAAGAGGCAACGCTTATGTGGAGCCGTGGAGAGCATAAGAGTCACAGAAAAGTGCAAATAGTTCAGATGAATCTGCACTCTACCGTTACAGCTGCGTCTCCCGCCGAAAAGGATAAACAAAACTCTCACTTCCTGTTCGCGCGCCACCGCGGGGGCGGGTCTTAATTTTGATTGGCTCGCTTAGACAACGACGTTTAGACGGACAAGGTGAGCTACCTAACCACACTAGTTTTGTGAGTTTTAATGAGAAATTGTCTAAAAATCATAATAATTTAAAATAGATCAGATATCTTTATTGTTTCAACTTTAATTAAGAAGCATTACCATGTATGTGTATGCAACCTTAAGGTAAAGTGAAAGGGTTACTGAATATTTATGTATTTGACAAGTACCTTCGTAACCAAGGGTTACTTACTCTTTTTGGGTTCATGAATCCTTGCACGTTACACATTCTGATTGAATTCATTGCTGTATACAAACATTGGTTATAGACATTGAATCCTCTTCCATCACTGATCAAAGGAGATGAGGCATCTCAAATTCAGCGGTAGGAAAAATAACTTAATGCTCTATGGAGCCTTTGGAGTTAACGGGGTAAAGATTGATGGCCACTTAAAAACGCATTAAGATCGATGAGCAGTCAATGTCAAAAAATAAATATTGGCCCCAGTGTGTGAGTGCAATAAATGTAAGAAATGCATCTGGAGCAGGGACGTCAACAGTGGCGAGTGTTTTCCTGTTGACGTGAAGACGTGGTGTCAGTTATGAAAGCATTTTGACAGACATGACGCAACAAGTAACAAAGGTGAAGCAAATCTGTGGAGATACGTACAATAAATAACACCACAGAGATTTCTTTGGAAATGCAATTAGTACAAGTGTGTGTGTGTGTGTGTGTGCCATTCAGGTCTGGTGGAATTTGTTGCTGTAAAAAAAACAAAAAACATCACCGTGTCTCCAAACGCAAATGTGAGATGAAAGGGAAACTACACGGTGGTCAGATGAAGTAAACAATTATGTTTTATTGTTAAGGTTTCTCAGAAGAGTCTCGTTTTCAGCGAATGTATAAGAATCATCCTTTGATAATACTGATTTGGTACATTATGACATCCAGCACGAGTCTCTTCACAGTGAGAGGGATCCATTACTGCTACTGCTGTTGGGATCTAGGACAGAAATATCTCTGCTTCCAAACAAAAACAAACAGTCAAAAAACAACAAACTGGGGGATCGATATTGTAGATATGTAATATTAGAGTGTCACAAAACTCTAGAGTAGTAAGACCAGCTAAAGATTTTTGCACATTACAAGCCACTTCCTCTTAGAAATATAAAACTTGATATTCTGAACAATATTCTACTGTGCTGCATAAAGGTAGATCTATACACTGTACATCGAAATATATTTCGAAAAAACAGATTTCACAGTTTTAAAGACTTTATTTAAAGTATAAACCGTTATAATTATTATTTTTTTTAAAACACTTTATTACATAAATTATTCTTTTTTGAGAGTGACTATTATCTGCCCTGGTGGCAAACTGAAAATTAATACAAAAAAGAAAATGAACATTTCGTACATATTTTACAAAAGAAAATAAACTCATCCATTAATGTTCATTTCAAATAGAACCGGTGACTCATTCATGATTGTCATATAGTACTATAATAATAAATAAATTAAAAAAGAATAAAATCAAATAAATACTTACTTCGCATGTTCTCCAGACTCTGTGAGTGGTTGGTGTGTGTGTGTGTGTGTGTGTGTTTGATCGCTCTGTACAGAAGTGCCTTGGTGAAAGTCTCACAATTCTACCGCGACTGAAACGTACAAAACTACGGCATCTACAGTATACGCAACATCCTGAAATTTAGTGTAGTCAGACACATATGTAGTAGTATGATTCTTCTCCCCGTTTCAAAATAAACAACGCTGTATGATACCACTGTCCACAAATATAGCCATTGTTTTTTTTTTGTTTGTTTTTTTTTTCTTCAAAAAGTTTATTCTCCAGTCCACGAACAGCTTGGATCTGCTCAGCCATGCCGTAACTGGGTGGTTGATGTGCAGAGGACTGGTCTGTGGTGGTACGATGGGAGGCCTGAGACAGGGAGACAACTCGTAGCAACTGGACCAACTTTTCACCTTGTCTGACACTGGCGTTTTGTGTGATGTCCTCTTTCCAACGTGGAGTTATACAACGGCTGCTCTGTGCAGTGGCTTTGTCTCCACTTTTGGTCCCTTTTTTTTTTCGCCTTCAGTGTCTGTTAGAGACGGACAAGCCTCCGCCACAGATGCCCACGCGGTACAACTCCACGCCGCGTTTTTCCGAGTAGCTGTCGCGGGCCGCTCTCGGTGTGACCCAAAAAATATGGGCAGAAAATATCACTATCTTTTTTAAAAAGGGGAATCTTCCTATTCGTTTAAGCAACAGTTCCTAAAGTTCTTCAGTGCTTTCTCAGTTGTTCAAAGTTCCTTTTCTAAAAAAAAAAAAAAAAAAGAAAAAAGGATCCTTTTGACTAAACTTTTAAATTTTGTTTTTTTTTCTTCTTTGCCCTGCGGCAGTAAAATCAACAATAATATGTTTTTTTTCGTCTTCCGGTAAGTCATACTTTTTCAAAAGTCCCTGCAGCGTTCCGTGAGTAACCCCGTGTGTTGGTTAATTCTCGATGGGTTTTGAGAGGAGGCCGGGTAGGAAACAAAGGAGCAGGAAAATAGAGAAGTGAAGGAGGGAGAGAGAGGACCGAGTTCAGGTGGGCTGTTACCTCTTGCCCATCTCGTTCTGTCTGAGGAACTGGACGTTGTTGCTGCTGTCAGCCAGTTCTGGATACTGCTCCACGGGCAGCACGTAGTACCCGTCGTAGCCCTGCACCCGACCCGTGGTCAGGAGCTGCTGCCGCTCCCCCTCCGTCCACAGCCGGCTGCCTCCCTTCCCGTCTCGGGCCCTCTGCTGCTCCTTGGCCCAGGCCCCGGCCAGAGCCCTCTGCCTGGCCAGCTCCAACAGTCTTACCTTCTCCTCGTCCACCACGTCCGCAGCCAGCCCGTAGCGCACGCTCAGGACCAGGGAGGGCACGGCGAACTCCACGGTCACCCCTCTCCTCGAGCGGCCGCTCACCGTCACGTTGATTCCGCTCTCCAGGGACTTGCGGCCGTTGGTGAGGCCCAGCGCCAGCAGGTCGCCGTCAGCCGAGCCCACCTTCACAAAGTAGTGGCAGTCCCGGCCGTCCTGCGTGTAGTGGGTGCCCTCCAGGTACTGGGCGCCGTTCAGCACCAGAGCCACCTTGCGGCTGTCGTCGCTGGCCAACGCCGACACGCCGGCCACCACTCTGCCCTCCTTCAGCGCCAGCATGACCCCCCGACCTATGATGGGAGTGCTGGTGCCGAACCAGTGACCCGGCTTGGCCTTTCGCCGGCGCCGCTCCTTATCGAGGAGACGACCCTCCAGGGCCATGAAGGCCTGGTTGTGCCGCTCGGCCGCCTGCTGCACACCGGTGATGAGCTAGGGGGGAGAAATGTGACGTGGAGAGTTCACGTGAAATAAAACAACAGAATGTGACTCACTTCTTATTTGCAGGAGATGTCGTGTCTTTGTCTTTTTTTTTTTACCTGTCCGTTCTCACAGTGCTGAGTGGCCTGCAGCTCATACGGTGGCTCCACAAAGTAGAGCGTGTGTCGGGGGAACCCTGGGATGATGTTACTGAGCTGGAAGCCAAACATCACAAGCCAGCTCTTCACATCTGCAGCAGGACACGGGGGAGAAAATGACGACAAAAATTAAAACATTTCTTGGACTTTTATCACATTAAAGTAAATGCGAGTTTGGACCTGTGACTAAAGATATCAGCCACTGTAGCACAAACACATCCGTTTTTTGTTCTTGAGTGTTAAATTGCAGCCTGGCTTTCAACTAAATGCATTTATGTATAATTGTAGTGTAGTGTTTAATATACTATCCAAAAAATTAAAGGAATAGAATCCTGAATGCCGACAATACATTTTATAAATAAAGAAAATGATTCAAAAAGACGTCAAAAGTATACATCCTATTATTACGTATCTGGCCGTTACCTGTGACGTAGTTTTTGACATCCAGCATGTCGCTGAGAGGGTTGTTGTTCTTGAACATGTACATGTTAAACGGAGACGGATCCTTCCCTATCTTGGGCCACATGCTGTAGTCGGGAGAGGTCCAGCGTCCGGCCAACACGTCGTAGTCCCGCTGGGTGAAGTGGACCAGCTTGGTCAAGGCATCGTAGAGACCGCCGTGGAAACCCACCACCAGCTGGAACTCTGGGTTAGAGTCCAGGTACACCTCACCGTAGGCTGTGTACTGCACCTGAGAGACAGAGGCAGGATGAACGCCATAATTGTGGCCTGGCCTGCGGTGCTGCACAATTATACTCTGGGCATGGCAGATTACAGATATCTTCTCCGGAAGCAGGTCTCTTATTATTTTTGCAAATTTGACTTGTTTATTGGAAAGAATTGTTATTGGATGTAAATCAAGATATTAAAGGCTATTTGGTGGAGTACCTGCTTGATCATCTGTCCGTTGCTGCTGAAAACAGCCAGCGGTGTGCCGGTGTTGTCAGAAGCAATGTAATATTCCTCCCCACTGCTCACCTCCATGGCAAACAGATGCCCCTGAACACGACAAATTCAGAAAAAATCCAAAAATGACGTTAAAGGATTCGTTTTTTTACTGCTGATACGTTGAAACGCAAAAGCAGCATATTGTGGGACCACGTCTGCCTACCTGCAGGTCGTAGTAGAGCGAGGAGATATCTGAGCTGGAGTGGTTGAAGATGTGCGTGACCCTGGTGGGGTGGTTGAGATCGGCGTAGAAGAACTGAAGGTGCTGTCCCAGGCTGTTCCTGGTGGACACCCTGCGGCCCAGTCCGTCGTAGTGGTACACCACGCTCCAGCCCCCGGGGCCGCGGTTGTAGGCGCGCAGCAGCTGACCTTTGGAGTTGTAGTCAAAGATGTCCGACCCACGCTGGCCGAGGAAGCCGTCCTCGTCCACGCGGTACTGGACGTCTCCCAGGCGCGTGATGCGGTCTCTGAGGTCGTAGCGGAGCGGCAGGATCCGGGCGCTGTTGCCGGGATTCAGCAGGTGGAGGTTTCCGTTCAGGTCATAGCTGTAGCGCCAGGTGGACCAATCGTTCACCTGGATAAAACAATTAGATACATTCAATTTGTATTTTTTATTTATTTTACCTTCGCCAATAAAAAGAGGTGAGTGACGCTCACGGATCAAATGAATTGTAGCAGGTTTTCTAGACACGCCCGTTCCTTTCCACTCCCCTTCGGAAAACTCACCTTGACGCCAGTGAGCTGTCCGTCTCCATCATAATCGTAGCGGTACTGAGTGGTGTTGGCGTAGGGCCCGATTTTCAGCTCCCTCTTCACCACCCGTCCCATGCTGTCATACTGCACCGTCATCCAGTACATGAGGGAGCGGAAGATCTCGTACTGGACCTCCTTGATGCGACCGTGGGTGTCGAAATGCTTACTCAGTGTCATCACGGCCGTGGTGATGATTTGATTAATGTCGTAGTAGATGACCCCAAACTTTCCAAAGTGCTCCACCTGCAGAAGGCAAAGGTGAGTCATCTGGCAGCCAATGACGGCGAAGGTGCATTTGCAGACAAAGTGAAAGGGATTTGGACGACAACTGCTCCAAAACGTACCTTTCCAGAGATCTCGTCGTATCTGTAGAGGTCGACGGGCAGCGGCGTCTCGCTGATGACCGGCTTCATGCTGGCGATGCGGAAACTGTTGTCGTGGTAGGTGTAGTCGAACCTGGCGTTGACCATTCCCTCCTCGCTGAAGCGGTAGATCTGCTTGTCGATGAGCGGGCCCATTTTTCGGTAGCGGATGGTGCAGGAGAAGCCCCCGCTCTGCAGGTTGACCATCTTCAGCACGCCGGCCGTCTCGTCGTAGCCGAAGGTGACGGCGGTGCTGTCGTACACGATCTCCGACAGCTTGGCCAGCTTGCCGTACTTGTAGAGGACGCGGCGGCCGGTGCCGAGGTAGTGCGTGGCCTGGGGTCTGCCGTCCTCGCTGAAGTCGTGGATGATGGAGGCGTTGCTCTCTGGGGGGTTGTAGGTGTTGCGGATGTAGCCCACCGACACGTGGGTGAACATGGTGTGGCGCGCCACGCTGGGCATGGTGACGGCCGTGACCCGGCCCGAGGCGTCAAACTCAAAGACGTACTGTCTCTGGCTCTGCAGGAGCAGCACCATGGACTGGAGAAGGCAAAGGGGGGCAAGAAATAGCGATGAATATAAGAGCGTTATCAACCGGTGACTCCCCCGCGAAATAGCAGCGGCAGTCATTTTCTCTCAGCGGACAAATTTGAATCTTCATAACCGTGGAAATTCCGTATTATTTCCGTCCCAGTTCTGCAAACCAAATGACCACTCCTGCCTCCTTATTGCCTCTCAGATGACAACGTTAAAGACAAAGGCTCTTACTTTGTCGAGGTAGCTGTAGCTCCACACCTTCCCGTCCACGAAGGAACGAGAGAGGATGCGTCCCTGGGGGTCGAACTCGGTCCTCTCGCTCATGCTGCCCCTCTGCAGTCCGACCAGCTGTCCCGTGGCCGAGTAGGACACGTTGACCACGGCCAGGCTGCTGCTCGGCAACCACATGGCCGGGCGGCCCTGGGCGTCGTACATGATGCGCAGCGTGAACTTGCGGTGGTCGTCGTAGATCTTCTCTGTGCGCGTGTTGCGGTCAAAGTCGATGGAGAGGAGGTTGCGGCCGTGAGCCTTTAAAAAAAAAAAAAAAAGAAAAAACATTTCAATGACATTTTGATGCAAATACTGAGAATATGATAAATACCTAGATACAAACGAGGAGTCACAGCTCACCCTCAGCTTCCTGCCAAAAACGGTGACCTTGCCCTTGGTCTGCTCCTTGCGCAGACGCCACTCGATGGAGTTGAGGCCGTTGTCCGTGGGCAGCGTGATGTTCCTGCGTCCGATGGTGGGGCTGACCGACCCGGCCAGGATGTGAGGCTCCGTGTGGAAGCTGATGCCCATTCCATTGGCGTACATCACTCTGAGGGTCCCGTTGTTGCACAGCTGATAGCTGTTCCTCACCTGGTCTGTGGATGGTGACAAATAAACATGGCGTAAGACAGGCAGAAGCCAGTAGCATAAAAAAACTAAAATCCGTCAGAGCCAAACCCCAGCAACTATATGGCCTGATTTTAGATGCGCTATAAGAAAATATCATTTAAGACGGGTTTAATAAAAGCTGCGTGCGTGCATGGGTTTGATGAGGTCAGGGGGGGGGTCGGTGATGTTGAGTGTGGATGATTGGTGCTTTATTAATGAAATGATCTCAATTTATTCATAAAAAAATCATTCAGATTGATGAGATTTGGAAGGAAAACTAATAGCTGGTCCAAATCTGTAACGAAGGCTAAATGCTTTCTAATCAAACGCCCCGGGCGCCCACGGGACTCTTCCATCGTCAAATGAAAAAAAAAAAAGAAGAGAATTCAAAGAATATGCGGTGGTGCCAGCCATCATCTGGTCACAAATGGCGCCTCCACACTTCCTCAAGCAGTAAATCTTTGCACATTTTTACACTTTGATCCAAATCCCAGGGACACAGAACTGAGACCATCTCAAGCTTTAGCTTCTGCACAGTGTATTCCCCAGAGAAAGAAAAAAAAAACACTTATTGTGGCGGTGTTCAGTCGAAATCCTTTGCATTTGACTGTCATGCTAAAGGAGCGATATGAATAGTCATGAGAGTGCCCCACACACCCCCAGGAGGAGGAGGAACATCTGCAGAGGTGTGGGCCTGCGCATGAGGGTTTGAAAAGAAGCCAACGACCCCCTACTAAGGTGAGTGTGTCTGCAGCCAAAAGACGTTCTTCCCTCCGTGGACCATTAAACACCAAGTGGAGCATCATCCACAATCTGTGGAAGTAAGTTTCTGTAAGTTCCTGTTTTTTTTTTTTTATTATTATTACAGATAGCCATCTCTCACACGCTGGGTGTGTCCTAAATCCCCAAACACCTGTCCTGTTCAGAATTAAAAAAAACATTACAAGGATTCCATACTGTCGGTGTGTGTGTGTGGTGGGGGGGGTATTTCCGTATACGTTATGTCAGCACTGCAGTAGTGATAATAAGTAAGTGTTCCAGAAAGTGCAAAGTACCCGGGCTGAATTCCAAGTGGAGGTGCTGCGTGTGAACAGTACCAGTTAATGGCACAAGGAGAACGAAGGTGCAGTGCTCTCTCTTTTAAGTTTACTGGAAAAATGGAAAAAAAAAAAAAATCTGGTGACAGTAAGAATCAGATCATCAGCCATTAAATATTTATGGGCCCCGATTTAAATTCCTACAAACTCTTCTGAATAACAATAGTCGGACTAAACCGACGTCTCCGTCCGCAATCTCTGTGCATCTCGACAATTTAATGACTCACTCTGAGCCGGGGGCAAATGGAAAGCGATAAGCCCGCGTCTAATGCCGAGACTACATTTTCCCTCTGATGTTTGAAGGCAAGCGTCTTGATCACACGGAAGTGATTGAAGGTGAGATAGAGTTGTTTTCGGCAGCGGAAAAAAAATATCTGTCAGAATCGGAGGCGGGACCTCTTTCTTTTTTTTCTTCATTTCATTTACAATAGGCGAGAGGATCAGATGGAGTCTCCCTTTGAAGCCCAGCCATAAATGACAGTAATCCATAAGGCCGATTTGTAATAAAGCTCCAGGCACATTTTAACAATGCCTCAAACAGACAAGTGAAGCTTTTTTTCCATTGACTTGGCAGCAACAGCCTTTAGATAAATCTTCTCAGCTCTCTCTCTCTCTCTCTCTCTGAACAACCTTGTAATAAAACAGAAGCGAGGGAGAGAGAGCGCAAAGGGTGAGAGAGAGAGAGAACGACGAGAGCTCGAGGGCCGAGGAGAATTCACTGTGCAGAAGTTAATGAAGAGAGCGTAAGAGAGAGAGAGAGAGAGAGAGAGAGAGAGCGAGATGGTTAAGTGAGTATGTCAGCAGAGAGCTGTGCCGAAACCCACATAGTGCGGCGGAAACCTTAAATGACTTGCAGCTCCGTGAGCAAACCCGCAGGTGGAACCGCGCATGCAAATACAACCTGCTCTCACAGGGGCCTTTAGTCCCCCCCATAGCACACCGTCTTGACTTTATGCGCCGGTCGCACCACTGGCACCGGTCAAGAGCAAAGGAGACAATTATTCTCCTCCTCCGTCGGTTCTCTCTAAACAGGCCAAATAAGCTCGGGGATCATGGGGGTGGGGGGGGAGGTTGAGGGCTGCATTTGTATGTGCGCGCGCGGGCGGGTGTGTATGCTGGAGGGACGAGGAGGACTCACTCTACACGAGCTAATGAATTTGGCTGTGATGATATTCAAAAGCAGGGTGTGATCCCAGCTGGGATCAACAACTATATATTGGTAATTTTTTTTACACCATGAGAGGCAGTGAGAGAGCTGTTTGTGGGCAGGGATGGAAAATAATCTCCCGGAGCACGCACATAACCGAGTGGAAATAACAAGACTTTCAATTAGTCGGCCAGCCAGTGCATATTCCCCATCACGGAGGGCGCCTGTGCTTTTGAATACAAAGATAAGAGAAGTTGTGTGTATCACCAGCCGCTTAAAAAACCCAATTTAATTTAGTTTTTTTTTTGGGGGGGGGGGATTACAAGAAGCTTTATCTACTCCAAATAGAATTAATCAACATTACTCACATTTATTTTCAAATTGCCTTGTTGCTCATGAGCTCAGCAATTGCCGAGCTTCGCGCCGCGTCACTTAAATGTCACGGCTGGTTCATTTTCACCCCGCACGTCTGAGCGTGTGTGTCCTTACCTTGAACCACGGTGTACGAGGCTTCCACCGAGGACAGGTTGGTGATGACGGTGACGTCGTCGTCTCTGCTGGAGCTCTCAATGTCGATGTTGATGGAGCGCTCAATTTCGCGGTGGAGACTCGTCACCATGCCCGTGGGGTACGTCACATTGGTCAGGCGACCCTCGCTGTCGTACCTGGGAAACGGGAGACGGCGGCGAGGTTGAGTGGCGAGGGCAAGGACGTGCTCATACTTGCTCCACGTACGTGTTGAAACGCACACTTAAATTGACACAGAGTAATCTCAAAGGAAAAAGCTGTAGTTTTAAAAGCTAACACCAGGGGGCAGGAGAACACTGTGACATGATCGCTGATAATTGGGATAGAATCGGCAATTGGTCACATACACACACACACACATCCAGACACTTTGAACCTGCACTCACTGGTAAAACGTGGTCCATCCGGTCTCATCAGCCTTGGTGGACAGGAGGCCCGTGTTGCCGCTGTAGCCCATCAGAGCCACCTCCTGGCCCATGGCCGACACACTGCGCAGCCCCCCGGTGGGGTCCAGTCCCAGGGTCACCACCTGGTTCTCGGGCAGCAGCACCAGCCTGAGCAGGCCGGCTCCTCCTCCCTGACCCAAACCGTCCCGCCTCACTTTCACCGTGTTGTTGCAGTTGTCCACCAGCATGGACAGCTCTCCGTCAGAGCCATAGGTGAAGTTGTACAGAGGCTCCCCGGTCACCAGGCTTATGGTCTGGATGTGAAGGCCCTCTCCGTTGAAGACATACAGCTCCTGTTCCCTGGGCGATGCCACCTCGTACTGCGCGGCGCCTCCGTAGCCCACGCTGGACACCGCGGGGCCGGGGCGATTGGCCCGCACGGCTCGGATTCGGATGTTGTTGAGGTCCGCGATGAAGAGCGTCCCGTCGGGGGACACGGCCAAGGAGGTGGGGGAGTTCAAACCGGCATCGGGGGCGTAGCCTTCGTCCCCGTAGAAGCAGTTACAGTTCACGTCATTTTTGCAGTCACAGTCGGAGGGGGTACCGGCCAGGAGAGAGATTTCTCCATTAGTGCTCACCTAAAAAAAAAACACACACACAGAGACAGAAAATGGATGAGAGGGACGGGTTATTGATGACATTGGAAAATAAGTCACTACTTGGTGAAAGAAAATGTACTACCCATAGAAAAATCCATTACGAGTTATCAAAGACAGAAAATGAGCGCGCTAAAGAGAAAAGCCCAACCACAACCACTTGCTCCGTCTCAATAAAATCGCTTCAGTCTTACACATTTATTCTAAAAACAGCTCCGTCTCTTACCTGTCTGACGCGGTTGATCTTTTTCTCGTCGGTCTCGGCGATGTAGAGGATGCCGGTGTGGGACAGAGCGATGGCGGTGGCGCTCTCCAGGGCGGCGTGGATGGCCAGCTTGCTGAGGCTGTAGTCGATGCCCGGCACCTGACAGTGCATGGGCCGGCCCGCGATGATGCTCACCTGGGGAGCGCAAGGGGGAAACATTACATCTGGGATCAGGCCACCCTAACATTTCACAAATACGTAGGAGCGATCGTTGGGGATAGTTCTACCAATTAAGCAAGTGTATGTGAAACTTTCTATAAGGAGGTAGGATTTCAGAAAGTTAAATGAACAGTAAAGTTGCCATCACTGCAAAAAATGCCGCACCCATGGAATTTGTGCTTGTCCTAAATTGGCTGGAGAGAGCCTAATTAGGACTAAATCCTGTCACAGACCTCCAGTGAGGTCCGCCCCCCATCCCCCCGTCCCCCTCCCCCCCTCCCCCTCAGAGGAGATCCAGCGGCGTGCTACAGACCTGGTGGTTCTCAGTGATGCGCAGGATGACGTTGTTTTCCAGGACGTAGAGAGAGTTGTCCATCGGGTTCACCGCCAAGTCCGTGGGCCACTCCAGACGCACCTGGTTGGAGGGAAACAGAAGTTGAAAGCAGAAGTCCGGCAAAGCGTGTTTTGAAACCAAGCCAGGGCTCTACTTCATTGTTTTAAGTGACTGCCGTCCTCATTTCCTTTTCGTTCATTCATTTATCAATGGACTCTAATCCGCCTGGAAATCACTTTCTCCCTGACCTGCCGGCTGGCCGGTTTCCACACAGTCATCACAGCTCCACACTTAGATCCTCATCTTTTCTCTCTTCTGCACGTCTTCTCTCAGCGACCAATACCTGGCTGACGTCCATGCTGGTGTCGCAGCTCAGGGGCCGTATGGCCGTCAGGTCGTTGGCCCCCAGCAGGGTGGAGATGATGCCGTTCTGGTCCACCTTGCGGATCATGGTGGCGTCCACAAAGTACATCAGCCCGTTTTTGTCCACGGCGATACCTGTCAGAGAGCGGAGAAGAAGCGGCTGAGTGACGACTCATATCTGCAACGACAACAACGCAATCCGACAGCATTTGAAGACAATTCATTTTTCCCCCCCCCCCGCTGACTGAGAACCGATCACGGGCCTGACAGCGGAGCGGCTCCGTGTTTTGTCAAAGCAGAGGGAGCAAAGAGACGGAGGGTTCGGAAAGTGTTTGTTTTGCCATGTGTCATCAGGACCCGTTCCCAGTTGCAGATTCTTCAAGAAGGAGGTTGCACTTCACCTCCATCCATAACCTTCTCTAGCTCCTCTCTTCCCTTTGCTTTTGTGTTGTCGCTCGCCCGCTTTTTTAAAAAACTTTTCATTTGTTTCTCCCTTACGCCTTTTAAAAAAATAAATAAATGTGATCGTTTACCAGCGGTGAATTGTCAGCCTTGTTGGTCTTACAGACATCCAGACAGGTGTGTTTGTTCAAGGCAACTGTGCCCCAAAATATTCTAGACAAACAGATACACAACAACAGACGATGGCGGAAACAACACATTGGAGGGCACAGAGCAAATGAGAGAGGGAGAGAGAGAGAGGGAGGAGAGAGAGAGAGAGAGAGAGAGAGAGAGAGAGAGAGAGAGAGGGAGGAGGAGGAAAAGCTGAGCTGTGCCTGTGACAGGAACACACGCACGCTCACACATACTGTACATGTACACACACACACCGCCACACGCTTATGTCACAGACAGGAAATGTGACAGTGTGACATCCTTGACAGTTTGGTGTCACACTGTGCCAAGATCCAATGATCCACAAAAATAAATCCATTAATAAGTTTAACGTTAACCTGGTTTATAACCTCCTTCTGTCTCCGTCCTGCTTTAGTTGAGTCATAAGAATTAAAAAAAAAAAAAAAAAAGTGTCTGATCTGATATTATCTGAACTACAGATCTTGATAAAAGCGAAATGAATGAATTGGAATAATACAGAGATCATTGAACCGGCTGACATTGTGGCACCTTCACACGTTTCTTCTTTTTCTCCCGAAACAACAGATCAAATCCAAAAGCATATCTAGCACCCTCCATTACTGGCTTGATAATTGCCTCAAACAATAATTTGGCAACGGGAAATAATTGCCGAGGAATTTTCCAGACCGTGGCTCACCTTTGGGGCTCATGAGTGTAGCTTCAGTGGCTTTACCGCCATCGCCGCAGCGCTCGTCGAAGGGCAGACACTGCTCCCCCGTCCCGGCCACCACCTCCGCATTGTCCGACAGCAGCCGCCCGCCCGTCAAAGACCGGACGCGGTAAATCCGTCGGGAGTTGGTGTCTGAGATGAAGAGCGCCCCGCTCACTGGATCCACCGCCAGGAAGTACTTGTGGGTGGGATTATTGCTATAAAGACAGAACACGGAATACATATTATTCACATTTCAAACCACTGGAAGGTGCACGGGAAACTTTTTTTCATTGATGTCCACGGGGATCTTACCTGTGTCTGAAATCTTTGTTCCTTCAGAGGAAAAGGTGAGATTAAAGAAAAGGCATGTTAATTCACCCAGTCGCCTGCGAAATTCAGTATTTCCATTTTTTCTTTTTTTTCCACTTTCTATAACCGTGTTGGGGTTTTTGGCTTGTACCTTAATTCCAGGATGCCGGTGGTGTTCATGGACGGAAAGACCCTGCGCACAAAGTTGAGGTCTCCCACGTAGAGGCTGCCGTCGATGCCCATGGCCAGGGCCACCGGCGCCAGCAGCTTGTTGCCGTCTGCCAGGCCGTTGCAGCTCGGGCAGGAGATGCTGCGCCTGCGGCCGTTGCCCATGACGCTGGTGATAACTGGGGGCTGCTCGGTTACAAAGATGTTTTCGCCGCTGCCTTTGTGAAGGATGCCTGGACAGGACGAAGAGAAACATGGACAGATTGGAGCTGGATGGAGAAACGGATTTGAGGGGGAAGATTGGTGGTTTGGTTCATCAATGCAGCTGTTATTATTGGCATTTTATTTCATCTTTAGATGTTATTCCGGTGTAATGACTTTTTTTTTTTTTTTTTCGAGTTACAGCAGTGCATCGTTCTGAGAAAAAAAAAATCAGCTTGCGTTTATTTGCTCTTGCAGATTCTCAGACTGATTTCCATCTGACCGCGACCAATTATCTAGTAGAGCGTGCTTGTTGATAACCCAGTATGCCTACCACCCAGGTAGCGAGGGCTGTATTAGGGCAGCATTAAGGAACGGCTGTAAAAAAATATGAAGAACATACAACTAATATGACGCCAGGCGAGGAAAACATCAGTGTGTTGGAGGCACGAGGGAGGTGTCGCTGCACCCCCCCCTCCCCCAATTTCTAAAAATACACCACTTCTTATTTACCTCTGCCCATGCCATTAGTAGCATTGATTGTCACAGCGGGGGGAACGGGTGCATGCGACCATTTATTTCTCCACATGCATTTTAACATTGCTGCACAAACTGTGGATAATGGTATCGCAAATGATGCTTGAAGTGAAACTCCCAGGCGCCGGCCTCCATAGAGATCAGATATTTGTTTTCGGGCCCCTCCGTCCCTGACCCCGTGTCTCTGTTCGGGAGGCTTGCTCAGATCGGGTGGTGTACCCGTTTCCCCCCGGTAATGACGGTGCGAGCTGTGAAATTCCCCCGACAGGTTAAAGACGAGGTGCCTGGCAACTCGGTGTGAACCACAGGAAGCCGACACCCGCCCGGAGGCAATGGCAGGTGCAGTGAGATACACTGTAAACCTGCTGCACGCCACAGCTGGCTTTATATAAACTGAAAGGGAAAAAAATGCAAAAATGGGAGCTTTTTGGGGGGTTTCGTTTACTATGTGGATGTAAGTATACGTACTGCTGCGTGTATTGAGTATATGATGCTTGTCGAGGGACCAGCCGCCCAGATTGGTGGGATCCAGCTCATAGCCTTGCAGGATCGCGATCCTCTTCTCCCACAGAATGAGGCTGGCACAGGATTCATACTCGTATCCCACCGACACTGTATATCAGACCAAAGGGATGGAGGAAAAAGAGATGAGACACAGCGGAAAATGGTGAGGAATGAATATAACATAAAAAAAAAAAAAAGTTAAAAAAACAACCCGGGGAAGGAGAAGATGGAAAAACTTGGAGGGGAAAAACACAACCTTTCAAGTTCCTTTTAACCGCCTAACGTGTGATACACAGAGAAGCTAGTTAGCACCTGTGCTAAACCCCGCACTCACACCTAACGAACACCCTCGCATGCTGCTAAATCAATTAAAAAGCCTGTTAATTGGACTGATTGCCCGATGGGCCTTTAAATCTACAGGCCACACGCCGGTTGCCAAGGTGAAACCTCGGCTGGTGGAGACAATTATGTCCCAATCAAACACGTGTGCCGAGAGGAGAGTCTCATCAGGTTTGGACTAATAAGGCAGGAATAGAAATGAGGACTTTTCACCATATTTAAATGCATGTACCTACAGCATCATTTATAGAAATATATATACAGTATGTATTTGTTTTTGGAATATTTGTGTGCATATGAACACTATTGTACTCATACTTGTGAAATGGAAGTGTGTTAACACATCGACTCCCACCTGAGTCACAGTGTGTGTGTGTGTGTGTGCCGTCGCCATCACCTTTTTTCAGCTTCACTGCAACCATTAGTGCGTCTGCATCCACATCCACATTTAGAGGCAAAATCACAGCCACTGTGCAACGTGCAATCACTCCTGGAAGTCACTTCCTGGTAACTATGGGATATTTTGAGGCCAATGTAATAATAATGAAAAAAACCAAAACGTATGGCACTCTTGATTTGAGTCCGCAGTGAATCCCCAGATGTCTGGTGCCCGTGTGGCCTGACAGCAGCGTTTGGCTGACAGCGTCTGTGAGCGACTGTGACGGCTGAATGTAATGTGGCTCCCCTGGACTGCTGCTGGACGCTCCGGTGGCTAACTGCTAACTCACCCCGATGGCTAATAACCCTTCACCACAGTCGCGGCTGGCCGAGCCTCACGCAGCCTCGATGAAAAATAGATGTCTGCAGAGGAAGCACTTAACTGTGGCTACGCGGCGTAGTGAATGGAGGCTGGGGGTTTCTGGGGCATTATCTCCTTCCAGCTTCCTAATTAGCACTCTCTCCCCTCTGTCACAGCCTTTCGTGGGAAAGTTTCTAATCTAATATTCAGCGAGTGCAGGGGATGGAAAATAAAAATAATAATACAAATGGAGCCCCCCCCCCATCTACTCACCAACAGCCTGGGAGAGCCCGTAGACCCTCTGGCCGTACGCATCCGTCTTATCCCAGATGAAGGTGTAGGCCAAGTTTGGAGAGGCGTGGAACCACTTCTGGAAGAGGTGGCCCTCCACGGCCACCATCAGGTGCACCTTCAGCAGGCCCATGGACACCACGGCCTGAGTCATGGTGACCTTGAGCAGCGAGCGGTAGCCCTGCGTCCTGGAGCTCAGGTAGCACAGCTTCAGGCTGGAGCCGGGCACCTCGATCTGCTCATGCAGCACCTGGGAGACAACAGGAGAGAGGGATTAGAGGGGGGGGGGGAGTAGAGAGCGAGAGAGTAATGGTGGGGTCACGCTTCCACTGACGGCTGAAGGACGGAAAAAAAACAATGGAAGCAATAAAGGAAGAGAGAAAAAGAGGGAAGGAATGGTGGGGAGCGAAAGCAGAGAGAAAGCTACAGGAGACGTGGCATACAGGAGGAGAGCGAGTGGGGGGGGATTAACCGGCTGCCAGAGGTCAGGGGTACCGCACCTGTGTCTCTGGTACGATGGGTTTCTCCCCTGGTTTGGAGCTGAAGAAGGAGGAGAGAGGGGATGCAATCACAAGAGGGTCAGGCCTGACGAAGCCGCTCAGGTCACAGCCCGGGATGGTGTTCTCTTCGGTCTTAAGCACCAGAGTGTCCATAGCATAAAACTGGCTCCAGGGCAGCCACACGGTGCGCTCCTGGCTCAGGAAGGGCGCGCGCTCGAACCGCAGGGTCAGCGAGGCCCCGCCGTTAGCTATCAGGTCAAACCTGGAGAGGTTTGCGAGAAGAGGGTGGGAGTGAGGCACAGGCAGGGAGTGTGGTGGTGTTTTGTCTTTTCCTCTAACTCAACATCTACTCCACTGCTTTAGAAAGAATTCAACCACAACAAAAAACACCTGGAATAAATATTTAAAAACATTATAGCCACAAACAAACTTTTCCACAACGATTGACTAGACAACAGTTCCGAGGCCTGAAAGGTGAAAATCACAATGTCACAACGCACAGGGGATTTGATTGCAGCCGAACCCCCGTTCTCACCATTTTATGGCTTAAACCTGTGGGTTAATGATTAATGTATGAAATATTCACATTTACAATTCAGAGGAAAAAAAATTACCAAAGCTTTGCATATATAAAAAAAAAAAGGGAAAAAAAAATCATTAAAACTACAGAAGGTCAGGCATGGACATCAGAACACGTTCACAAGTCAGTGAAACTAGAGCGTAAGTGTCCCCTGAAATATAAGGCCTATTAAATGTTAGTTGAAGTTCAGATGTTTCAGCGTCAGCTCGGCGTAACTGGGAGAAAAAAAAATGCTGCAAAGGAACCGTGGATCAGAGGAGTTGAAGAGTGCTTAAAGAACCTGAGACAGGAAACACAGAATCCGCACACTTAATGAGCGGAGGTCAGTCTGAGGAACCAATGAATCAAGCTTTAAAATAACATGTTAAAAGTGTCAGGACAGTCTTGAATTCAATTGAACTCGTAGGGAGGAGAACTGGACAGAGAAGTCAAATCAATTAGAGCGGAACAAAACCCCCCACAAGCTGAAAGTCCTGAAGGAGAAACAGAAAGAGTTAAATTAGTTTTAAAAGGATCAAATATTTTTTAATTAAAAAAGGAATGCTTTAAAAACATCCAGGTTCAGGGATTTGTTTGTTTTAATTTATGTCATGAGCATTATATAACATAGCATAAAAATATTGTTTATGAAAACACACAAGTCCACTGATTTGACATTTATTTTTCGACTGTATTAATTGCAATGTCAATTAATTGTCATCTCATTTATGTATTGTTTTTGTTCCCAATTAATTTGATCAGCTATCACCAAAAATCCCCTTTCTTTCCGTGGCTTAGTTTCCTCTTGGGATCCTTAAACATGAACGTTTCCTAATCTAGTTTCATGTGATCGAATCGCATCAAATCTGTCTGTGTGGCGAGGTAGTTTCAAAGTCTCAGCAAAGCATGCTGGGTAGCCGTCGTACATACATGCCATCCTGCCGTGTCAGCGTGTAGCCGTAGTGAGGGTTGTTGACAAAAGACACGTTCACCCCCACCAGAGGGGTTCCGTCCGTAGTCAACACCTGACCCCGGATCAGAGACGCCAGGCTGGAGGAGGACAGAGGAGACAAGAGTGACGGATGGCGATAGTCAATCCTTCAGCCCAATCTTCTGAGCCATCAATCATCTGCTTTGATTAATCTCTCCATCTTCAACACCCCCCGGTCTTGTACAACTCATTAATTAGAAACAATCAGAGACTCCAAGCGTGTAGACGAGCTCCTGTCAATCAGGTAAACAAACCATGACAATACAGATGGATGTGGTGTGTGTGTGCGCGCGTGTGTGTGTAAGTGTGTGAGAGAGTGTGAGGTCACGTCCGAGCAAACTGAAGCCCATAAAACATCAACATCTGAATGTTTCACAGCGCCCTCGCTTTGATGAGTTATTTCCGCTTTTTGAAAGCGGTGTCTGGCGCGCGTGTGAATGAAAGTATCCTCTGGATCTACTGAGGACTCTTGGACCGCTCTGACGTCGGCCCCTGGGACTTGTTTAGGTCTGGACCGGCTCTGTGAACCCGTCTGATATTTGTGTTGTTGAGTGTATCCAGTTTGGATATTTTGTTTTTCTTCACACGCATTTATCCACACCCATGCCAAAACCCTGAGAACATCACTGAGTTCATCTGTAGCATCTTAAAAATCTTTTTTTCCTTTCAATTCAAATCTGCTCAAAAAAAAAAAAAAAAAGTCAGATATCGCAGAAAAAAAGTATTTGCGGAGTTCCTGTTTAAAAAATCTATGTGATGACTCATCCTTCGCTCCCAGATATATTTATTTATTTCACAGAAAATCCTGATGTGAAGCAAGTAAACCTTGGCTTCTTGTAAAAATTGGCGTCTGTCACAGAGATTTGTGTTTGAATAAAAAATGTTAATAAAAATGTGCACATTTGTTCTCTACCCAAGAACAGAATATCACCTGTATCTGACGCCAATCCGAAAAGGGACAAGACTATAAAGAGACAAAAATGCGTTGTGATGTTACAGATCTCCGTCTCTGGTTGTCAAGGAAACCACTGGTGGCTTGGTTATTATTAGCACGTAATTCGCTTTTTCGCTTTTGTCTTTTGAGTTTGTGTGGATGTACCGTACCTGGAGTTGAAGGGATTCTCCCCGGGGATGGTGTGGGTGCCGTCCCGTCCCACCAGCATCTTGACGCGGTCGTAGAAGGAGCGCACGTGGGGCTGGGACAGCGGGCTCTGCTGGATGACCAGCAGGGGGTCGCGGGAGCCGCGGCACAACGGGCTGTTCTGACAGGGACTCTGGATGCAGCAGTCCGGGTCCATGCAATCTGTCAGTCCATCTAATAGATGAGCCAAAAGAGCAGAGTTATGGGGGAGAAGTAGAAGTGCAAAAAATCTTCCTTTCCACTCTTGATGAGCGTTTCTCTCACCGAGAGTTTAATTTTGCCGTCCGTATTGAGGACTGGCCTCATGAGACCCCCCCACTATCTCACTTCATTCCATTCACGAGCAAAACATTTTGCGAAGCGGTTTCCTTAAAGTGAAGGCTCTCCCTCCCTTTTTTTTTTTCTCCTTCTCCCCGTCTCACCTCCTTCGTTGTCCTTGTTGTCGGCGCAGGAAGTCTCCATGGCGACACTGCAGCCGGGGCCCCTCCAGCCCGTCTGGCATTCGCAGTGCCAGCTCTGCTGTCCCATGGTGCACTGGCCGTTTCCGTTACACAAGTTGGGACAGCCGTCTGTGAGGAGAGGACAGGAGGAGGAGGACGAGGAGGAGAGAGGGGAGGAAGGTAAAAAAGAAAGGGGGGAGAGATGATGGGAGGGGGACTCTAATTGGATTTTTAGCATCACCAATAAACAGATGTACACACACCTTCACAGACACACACACACACACACACACTCATACGGTTATGAACAAATGAGTCTCAGTCGATTTAATAAGCACACAGTAGTATAGTGTAAGTATTGATGGTTGAAGAATCAATTTAATACAGCGAGTGAATTTCATTGACACCTTCCCGTCTGTGCGTCTCTACGGCTGTGGGACAGCTGCTACGGGTGTGTGTGTGGAAAGAGGTGAACAGATTTAATCCACTTACTTGATAGAGTCCCCATCTGATCATCTCACTCTCTCTCTCTCTCTCTCTCTCGCTCTCTCTCTCCTGCAGCCTTCCTCTCTTACTCACGATTCAGTGTAGTAATGGGATTCTGATGGCCTGAGAGTAATACTTTCTCGTGAGAGAATGAGATTATGCTCTACGGACTTTGTGTGTGTGTGCAAATGTGTGTGTGTGTGTGTGTGTGTGTGTGTGCAGTGGCAGTCTATGCACTAATAAACCTTCACTTTAACTTTTGCAAAAAAATTCCCTACCAGACTCTGTGGGCCCGGAGCCAAGTCGTGTAACCAGCATAACAAGCCAACCCTCAACTTAAAAGTAGCTTTAAGGCAAGGGAAAAAAAAGAGAGAGAGAGAGAGAAAGACACTTTTGAGGCCGTCTGGATAAAAATCGGAAAAACCTTCGAGATTTGTGGATGTGTGTGGGAGTATTTTGGGGCCGGGAACGGTGACTCTCTGCAGTTTTGTTTTCACCCTCAAGGTCACAAGTCAACCACACGAGACACTGATCTTCTCGCCTAACTCTGGCTTCCAAGTGCTTTCAAAATTACTCCTTTATCAAAATATTTTAAGTTTATATATTCCATTGAAGAATGCGCAGCACACAAAGTGGCCCGTCAACCTCTTTTTCTAAAAAAAGGACCAAGATTATGTTTACCACATTATAATGTATCCGGGAGAGGGGAACACGATGACAATTTATTTTTTTTCTCCAGCAACACCAGGCGCCTCCAAACAAACGCAGTGTCACAGTGATTCTCTCTTCAATAAATGAGGGAGCGGGATGCAAACGCTCTCAAGTCTCCCCCGAGAGAGATGGAGGCAGAGACAGGGTAGACTGATAAAACAATAGGTGCATGCAGGCTAAAGATACTCAGTCACAAAGCCGCAGCGCAGATACGACCTGACGTTTCTCACTTGGCTTGTGTTGTGTCGACGCAAGAGTGAGGAAGGGCGGGAAAAAACAACAACAACAACAATGGAAGGGGGAGAAAAAGAAAAAAACGGAGGAGATTATGAATATGAATACACTTCTCATTGAGTCCTGCTCAATAGATTAATGAACACATTTTCACTCAAGTTGCCGTGTAGTAGTTTGCCCTCTAACAAATCGCTGCATCAATAAAGCCATGCATTATGAATACAAATAGTGCAATCTAAACCGGGGCAGCGGCTAAATGAACAGCCTTTTCTCCCCCACTGGCATTTCATCATATGTCTCCACCGCCAGGCGACCAGGGGGAGGAGTCAACAGAGGACTTTGAGGAGAGACAGCGCAGCATCTTGTGTGAACTCCGCAGATAAAGGGGGGTAGGGCCGAGTTTTGCGCTCACCGAGAGGAATCAAATCAAAGCCTTTTATCTTTAATTATGAGCATTTTCTGCATCAGGGGACTGCTCGTGACACTGTATTAACAGCTGGAATAGATTGTCCCCCAGTATTGAGCTCGGGGAACAAAAGGCAGTTAGCGGTGATTGCCCGTTAAATGGAGTTGCCATTTAAAGCAGGCCAAATACTTACGAAGCACCCGGACAGGACGATCCATAGCCGCCATTGATCGGCTGGCCCGGGCAGGCCGGCACCAGGCGCCTCTCTCTTTAATGCCAGGGCCTAGTCGATACCCCCTCATACTAACAAGAATAAAGTGGGATTTCAGAAACTATTAAGTCCACCCTCCTCGCTAATGTAGTTGGACTCTGATGAAATCCCCTTAAAAAGGAGAAGAAATTGCCTCGGGTTATGGGTCAGCACACACTCTGTGCGTGTGCGTGTGCGTGTATCCTAAGCTATAGGGTAGGACTCCGGGGAAGGAGGGAGGAGAGAGAAAAAAAGAAAAAAAAAGAGTGTGAGACGCCGTCAGAGGAGAGAGAGAGAGAGAGAGAACGAGAACAAAGTGCTTAAGTGAAACTAAGTCAAGAGACTGTGCTGAAAAGTTCCACCGGTTCTCACTATTCTCCCCAGTTTCCAGCTCTAAAGGTCACCAATAAAGGTCACAGCCATAAATCCACGACTACTGCTAATAGAGGACCAGATAACTCCTCTACTGCTATTCTTATGAAGCTGCGTCAGGAATTACACCCCTGGCTTCACGCCACGTCCTCTGTCTCTTGGAGTCCATCTGTTCCCCTCTCTCTCTCTCTCTCTCTCTCTCTTCCTTTTTAACCCTGTAATTTACCTTTTTTTTTCGCCGCGCCGGCTCTTCAGAAAAAACAATGAGCATTATTCCATTAAGCGCTTCAAAGGGGTGAGAGGACGCTCTCCACGTTGCTCCGGGGGACCTGTACTGTCAGGCAATCTGTGCTGCTCTGTGTAAGCCAGCAGAGGTTCAGCTGCGGGGCTTTCCATTAAACATTGTTGTTGTGCGTGTGTGACAACTCACCCTAAGACCTGCACCCTTCAGTGTTTGCATCGGTGTCTCAACCAGTTCCATTTATCTGTGTGTGATCTGTCTAAGCTGTTTTTTTGTTCTTCTATTTCGTGGCTTAGGTCGGCAGGGATGGTGAAAAATAATAATAATAATAATAGAAAAAGCTTGAATGAATACTGTATGCACTCTGAGTCTCTCTCTCACACACACACACACACACACAATACATTTATTAGCCACTCTATCATGGCCGTTGCCAAATACCCAAATGTAAACACACACACAGCCAACCACTCTGTCATTTTTTTTTTTTTTTTTTACATCACATTAAGGCCTCGCATCAGTGGCCTATGAAATTCCCCAATTACAGTACCTCGAAAAAGTTCTTTACGGCTTTCATCGTCTCTCTCCTTGTGTGAATCGGATGTTTACGCAGTGCGTGACAAGAATACCGGAGCAGAGTAATTGCGTTTGTGTTTTCCACATTAGAAAATATTCGGAGAGGAACACGCTCACACGCATGCAGATTCCACACATTCACATCACCACAGCCCCGGCTGCACCGCTGATACCGCACTCGGCTCCACGGTAACCGCCCCCCCGCACCACCCCCCATCGAGTCTGGCGCGACCTAATCTATGGACAGAAAGCACCACAGAGTCTACAGAGCCAAGCCAGGCCAAAGAAAACCCCACAAACGCAGCACTAGCTTCTACCACCACAGGCTAGGAAAACAAAAACACCAGAGTCAGATACGGTACCTGCTTGGTCAACCATGCTCCCATGGTCTGCAGTGGGAGAAAACGTGCACAAGGTAAGAGATGGGGAGAGGAGGAATTTTTTTGTATTTTTTTTTTTTAATAATTAATGCAAGCAACATCATGCAGAGCTGAAATGAACAACAGGCAGGCTGAGGTAAGCTTTACACTGAGAGTGTCTGATGCGAGTGGAATGTGCTTTGCGCCAAACTAAGACCTGACGACTCTTTCGTCTCGGGGCCGAGGCCGCAGTCCAAGCTGCCCTACTTCCTGATGCGCTTATGTACGTGTTGGCGTGCGTGCGTGCATGTGTGTGCTGTGTTTGTGGTATTTGTGTGTGTGTGCGTGTATCATCAGACGGCGATCGCAGTGCTTGCGGTGACAGGCAAATGAGACATTGTGTCTCAAAGCACTGCGGGTGAATCAAAGGCATCTCGCACTCATCCATCCAAAGTGACAGTGATGTCAATGTGAGACAGTGGCAGACAAACGCAGTCTCTCACACACACACACACGTACAACTGTGTGCGTGCACACGTACACAAACAATGTAAGGTTAGAGTTATTTTTCGATCACAGCGAGCAGAGTTTCGCTTTTCATCACATAACTTTGGTGTTTTCAAAAGCCAAAGGAGCGAAGACTCCTGGAGTCTGGGCTTGAGAGGTAAACTAAAAGCAGCTAAATCCTGCTCCTATGTAATCCACCCACCCCGGCTTCAAACAAGCCTGCTCCTCGCCTCCTCTGCGCCTCCTACATCCACCTCCCTCACTTGAATTCCCTAAGGTTCCCCCTTTTGCCTCTATTTCTCCCGTCCAGATTCCTTCAACAAGGAAGATTGTTGCCTGTTAAGTCTGACTTGGTGCTGGTGTTTTCTGTGCACACCCACATGCTGACACACATCAAACACACACACACTTCCGCACGCACACGGGGAGGCGCGTACCGATGGTGCAGTGCTCCCCGTTCCAGCCCTGGTGACACTGGCACTTGCCGTCCTTGCAGGACCCGTGTTTGATGCAGAGCGGGTTGCACACCCGCTGGTCACAGCCGGCGCCGGTCCAGCCCTCCTCGCAGCGGCAAGCTCCGCCCATACACACTCCGTGGGTCCCGCAGTCGACCGAGCACACCTCTGCGGGAAGAGAGAACAATGCCGGGTCACAGAGGACGTATTTGGGGCTGCACGTCTCTATTATTATTTTATTATTATTATCGACACAATCAGGCAGAATCTGACCGCGGGTTGAAATGCAAATCCCTCCACTGCCACTCAAAATCTCAAAGAACCTCTCTATGTCAGATTGTATCCCATCTAACATGGAGTAACAATGGCAAGCGTGTGCAAAAAAAGAAAAAAAAAGAAAAGAGAAACCTCCACAAGACAATAAAAAAACAATCAAACCCACTAAACTGAACTAAATACAATTCTCCACCGTGCACCTTCAATTAAAATCAGAGCTGGTGGTTCTGTGATGACCGGGTTTATTTCCCGAGCCTCCATTAGTGTCACTGTGACTCTCAGATATTGCAGGCAGCAGCGACGGCGCGTGCGGTGAGATGAGACAATCTGGCTGGTGCGCCGGGGACTCCCAGTGTGCGGGGAACGTGGCGCGTGCGGATGTTTTGATACACGCTCGCTGGGGCCTCCCGCAGCGTGGAACAATGTTTCCTCTATTAAAGCCAAGCGTCGCTTCTCTCAGAACAAATGCTGCGGTTCCGTTTGCGGCCCCCGAGATGGGAAGCGTCTCAGGCTGGCGCGCGGCTGCGGTGGCTCGCGCGCCTACGGTGGGCGGGCAGGGGGGCTTCGTTATTTTTATTGAGATGAAAAACTGCGGAAGTGAAGTATTTTATTACAAAGGGCTTTTTGAAAAACACGACACCCATCTGCGCTTACAACCAATAACCTGCCAATCCTTTTTCTTCCCCCTCGCTCTATCCTCAGGTGCAGCAGGAACGCCAAATGAATCGCAGGCGCATGAAGTGACTCCGGACTCCAATTTTCCTCTTGTCCGCCCATGCAGTCTTAATTCAATATCTGGCTAAACGAAAGTGTCAATATCCGCGGCGCAAACAAGTCAATATTCATGAGTTTATGAAACATTGGCATTTCATTATCTCTCCTATATAGGAAAATCACTGCATTGCCTCTCATGGCAAAACAGAATTAACGTCACTATTCTAATGGTAATAATCTATACAGCCCATAATACTCCGGCTCCCGGGTGTATTTCTGACATGCTCACTGACTGCAGTCCAATTAGACCTTTCAGGCCATTATGCGGCGCTCTTCCTATTGTACCGCATAAGTTCCAGATCTGGGGAGGAGGTGGGTACTTTGGCCTCGCTCCCTGGAACTGCCTAATGATACGAGATCTGTGACAATTACAACTTTTTTTTTCCTCAGGAGTAGTTGCTCTGTATGTGTGTGTGTGCGTGCTGGTCTGTGGTTTCTATCTGTGGCCTGGAAGGTCTATTTCTGGGTTCTTTTTTGGGGGCAGATTTTTGCCTTCATTTTTTTCTCCCTTTGTTTGTGGTTGACGCGGCAGTTCCTTTAATTATATTCAGTTTGAATTTTTTTTAAGGACCATGGAATTGAAAATGAAATGTGTGACTGTGAAATGTGCCATATAAATAAAGCAAAAAGGCCTTGACTTGCACATTTGGGGTTTTGATCTCTACCCCAATAATCCACTGCTGTTCAATTGATATACTTTTCATCGTTGAAAAAATAATCACATTTCCCCCCAACTCCAAATTCCAAATACATTTTTTGGTTTTGTGCATGTCTTCTCAAGGCCACATCCGTACGAAATCAAAACTATAGGGACCCTAACATGTATCTCAACTCCATGTGCGCACACGAAATGTTGGACTCACCCATGGAGCAGTCGGGGCCCATCCAGTTGGGGTCACAGCTGCAGAGCCCGGTGTCTGGTATGAAGGCTCCGTGTCCGTGGCACTGGTCCGGGCACTGGGCCCTGGGCAGCTCGCAGTGGAGCCCTCCCCACCCCGGCTTACAGTGGCACTCCCCATTCACGCAGATGCCATTGTTGGAGCACGTGGGATCCAGGCAGTCCACTGCATTACACCGGGAACGCGCCAACAGGCAGAGAGGGAGATGATGTCAGAGGCAAATTAAATATATATATATATATTTTTTTTTTTAAAGGAGATGTGACAGGGGACCTATTTTTATTCTCTAAGTACACGACGTGATAATGAAATAACAGAAAAATATTACCAGACACGTTACTAAGGCAATTAAAGCGCACAATAATGAAAAGCAGAGTCTCTAATTGGGGCATAGCAGCAAATGTGAAACAGGGAGGGCTGACACAATATTTGGTGTGAGCGTCCGACCGCGTGCCTGAGTGGCTCTGTGTGTGTACGCTTGTGCTAATACAAGGGGGAGAATCTGACACTGTCAGTCTGCCAGGTTGACAGGCAGCTCTGAGCCGGAGCAGTGAGTGAAAACCAATTTGACAAATTACCTCCTCGCAAAGCGCCCACCCCACCGCCCTCCCTCCCCTCCCGTCATCGCTCTGTCCCGGTCTCTCTCTCCCCCCCTTTCATCCTCTTTGC